>PVKP010002304.1:0-126126 GCA_004027715.1 Plecturocebus donacophilus
TATCCAGATCTTCCTCCATCCGTTTAAGTCTTTGTGTATCGTTGTGAGTTGGATCTGGATACTACATACCAATGAATTTTAACTTTTTATTCAATTTGCCTGTCTGTGACTTTAGGGCATTGTATCCATTTAAGTTTAGGATTAATATTAATATTTGTGAGTTCAATAATGTAATTTATTGCTAACTGGCTATTTTGCCTGTTAGTTGATGTAAATTCTTCATTATGGAGATACTCTTTACGTTTTGGTGAATTTTTGAGATAACTGATACTGGTTGTTCCTTTCTGTTTGCAGTGCTTCTTTCAGAAGATCTTGTAAAGCAGGCCTGGTGGTGATGAAATCTCTGAGTCCGTGCTCGTTTATGAAAAATTTTATTTTTTCTTCGTTTATGAAGCTTAGTTTGGCTGGATATGAGATTCTGGGTTGAAAATTTTTTCTTTGAGGATATTAAATATTGACCCCTACTCTCTTCTAGATTGTAGCGTTTCTGCTGAGAGGTCTGCTGTGAGTCTGATAGGCTTCCCTTTATGAGTAATCTGACCTTTCTCTCTAGCTGCCCTTAGTATTTTCTCCTTTATTTCAACCCTAGTGAATCTAGCAATTGTATGTCTTGGAGTTGGTCTACTTGAGGAATACCTTTGTGGTGTTCTCTGGATTACCTGGAGTTGAGTATTGTCCTGCCTTACTAGGTTAGGAAAGTTTTCCTGAATAATATCCTGAAAAATATGTTCTAACTTGGATTCATTCTCTTCATGACATTCAGGTACACCGATCAGTCGTAAATTAGGTCTTTTTACATAGTCCCATATTTCCTGGAGAATTTGCTCATTCCTTTTCACTCTTTTTTCTCGAATCTTGTCTTCTCATTTCATTTCATTAAGTAGGTCTTCGACCTCTGATATCCTTTCTTCTGCTTGATCAATTCGACTGTTAAAAACTGTGCATACTTCACGACGTTCTTGTATTGTGTTCTTCAGTTCCATTAATTCACTTATATTTGTTTCTAAATTGTCTATTCTCATTACGATTTCGTCAAACCCTTTTTCAAGGTTCTTAGTTTCTTTACATTGGGCTAGAACATGTTCTTTTAGCTCACAAAAGTTCCTTATTATCCACCTTCTGAAGCCTGATTCTGTTATTGGAACGCACTCATTCTCCATCAGGCCTTGTTCCCTTGATGATGAAGAACTGTGATCCCCTGTAGAAGGAGAAGCATTCTGATTCTGGGTATTCTCAGGTTTTTTACACTGGTTTCTTCCCATCATTGTAAACTTATCCACCTGTCATCTCTGTAATTGCCAACTTTCAAATTAGGTCTCTGAGTGGATGTCCAACTTGTTGATTCCCAATGCAGAAATCTGAGCAACCCACTGCGCCAGCTAAAACAGCGGCATTGAGATTTGTGGTGCTTTTCTGCTCAGGAATCTCCGGTCTGGCTTCCCTCTTGAATCCTTTTTTCAATCAGGTAAATGGGCGACTCTCCCTTCCCGGAGATCCAAACGTCAATCAAAAGGGAAGCTAGTCCCGTTTACTCTGCACCGAGAACCGCTGCGCCGAAGCGCTGGCAAAACAACCACACCAGCCACAAGAGTCACGCTGGCGACCCATGGGGCTCCTCTGCTGGGAATCTCCTAGTCTGTGAGCAACAAAAATTGGTCTGAAAATGTGGCGTCCTCTCGTTCTGTGCACTTTCTCTGGGAGCTACGATCCTGAGCTGCTAGTAGTCGGCCATCTTGGATCTCTCTTCAAGAATGTTAATAAAATTTTGAGTTTGAGAATACCAGCAGTCCTTTAAAAGTATGTAGCACTTTACAACTTGTAAAATGTTTTATTTAATGATCTCTTTCAGTCTTACAATAGCCTTAAAATAAAAATGTTATTAGATGTATTTTCTTGCATTTTTTTAAAATTGAAGTTCGTGAAACTCTCAAAGTTAGTGGGAGAAGTAGGACTCAGAGTTAAGATATCTGACCATCATTCCAGCTTTTTTAATCTTTGTACTTCAGCTACTTAAAATAATAAAGTGTAATTTGAAAATACTCTAGTGATTACTAACAAATCTTATTCCTCCTTTGCTTTCTGAAAAATATATCAACCTTTTGAAAGTGGCAAGTACCATTAGTTCCCCAGTAATCCACAAAGGGGAGAAGGTGTGGATAGGAGTTCACGGAAATGAAACCAGGTTGCAGTACACTGGGGAGGCTAAGCTCCCAGATAGGATGTGTTCTTCCAGGCCCTTTGTCCCTCACTCACTCAAGAATGGAAGAGGGGACCCCGCCGGGTGCAGTGAGCTCGTTTAAGTAAATATTGAACCCCAAAGAGTTTTGCAGAAAGTGAGTTATTTAGACAGAGAGAGAGAAATAGAGATAGATACAGAGAGTAAGCTCTCACACTGTCATATGAGGGGATCCAGAAATGGTCTGCCCAGATGTGGGGGAAGAGGACTTTTATCCTGAGAGATATTCCTGCCCCATTCAAGTTTTCTGTCCTATGAAAGGAGTTCCTTTAAACTTCTGCTGGAGTAACTGATCTTTGATTTCTGACATCTGATTTGTTGTTTGGCCCACAGTCCTAGGATCAACACAGAAGGAAATTAATAGGCCATTTTTATAACTCCTAGACTGGAAAAAATATGTATATCATGGAATAGGATACTCACAAAAATACTTCAAAGTGAGTATTAGCTCCATTTTGCAGATTTGAAAATGGAGGTCTAGAAATTTGGATTAACTTGCCTAAGATTCCTTAGCTACTAAGTGAAGCTTAGCTACTAAGTGAAGCCCATAGCTTCTTGTGGGCTTTTCTAAACAAAAGAAGCTCACCTGGGCAGTCTATCTTCCTGCAAAGAAAAGTTAAACAAAGACCTCTAAGCTCCGGAATGGAGACGTGGGTGGAGGTATGGTGCTGGGAATTTCTTGCCTTTGAAACTACGCCCCCTGTGGGCCCAGAAAGAGAATACATTGCCTCAGAAGCAGTTTCAGGGGACCCTCCATGAAGGACGGGAATTTGAGCTACATTTAAGCTCAATTTTTATTTCTTCAACAAGAAAATGTTTTGATTACCTTTTAAATTTATTTTTTCAATTGACAAAAGTTTTATATGTTTATGGTATATAATGTGATGCTTTGATCTATGTATACATTGTAGAATGATCAAATCAAGCTGATTAACATATCTGTCACTTCACATACTTATCATTTTGTGGTGTGAACATTTAAAATAGACTTTCTTAACGATTTTCAAGTATACAGTTCCTTATTATTAACTATAATCACGATGCTGTAGAAAAGAACTTCAGAACTTAATCCTCCTGTCTAGCTGAGCCTCTGAACCCTTTGACCATCTTCCTATCCCCTGGCCACCATCTCCAGCCCCTGGTAACTGTCATTCTATCCCATTGAGTATCTTTTGTCCTCTAAACACTGTGTAAAATTTGGGAAGACAAAGATCCAAGGTAAGGAAACAACATAAGTTGAAGCAAATAATCAGAAATAAAAGAGCATCTTTTAAAAATAGGAGTAAAATATTTCAGGAATATGAAGGAGAATAGTGGAACACAAAAGACTAGAAAGTTCATTTGGGGCAGATATTTTGGGGCAGGGGAAGACTGGGTTAGGATCTAAAGCTTCATTTTGATGTTGCGTAGAGCAACTGAGCATGGCGGGTAACTGGGACATGATGCTAGCTATACTTTAGGATCTATACCAGTGAGCAAAGTGGATACAAGAAAGTAGGAGATGAAAAGAAGGAGACACATTGAGACTACAGCAATAAATAGATGAGAAGCAATGAACGCTAACAATAGGGTAATAGAAGGAGGAATGTGTGGTCAGGGGTGTTATGTGGAACTTTTCAAAGGTCAAATACACAGCATTTGTTGATTGACAGGCTGCAAGAGGATGAGGAAGAAGAGAAGGTCAAAAATAACTTTGTATTTATTTTTATGCCACAGTAGTTATAAAAACAGGATCTAGCCCCAGACCTTGACTTGTGTCAAATTTCAGCCGTTAGTCAATTACCAACTAAAATAAAATTGGGCAATTTCCTTCTCCCTTTTCTGCTTCTGTTGCTTCAGCTGTAATATGGGATGAAAAATTGTGCCTGCCTCCTAGGGTAGCTGTAAAAATAAAATTAATTCTAAAAGATGTACCTCCTTCTCAGATGACCTCCCATCACAGCTCCCCTCGGTATCCACAGGGTATTGGTCCCAAAACCCCACCAGAATGCTGAAGTCCCCCATCTGTCCTGTTTCTGTGGATGCAAAACCTGCAGATACCGAGGAACAACTGTACTATGAAGGAGCACCTTGACACAGAGCAAAAAGCAGGAAGAGACCATTTACAAGAGGAAGCAGAAGTTTCACATGTGAGGCTGATACTATCGGATTTGGGTCTGACATTGTCTTTTATTTGAGTTGGGCATTGCCTTTTAGCTTGGAATTTTTTTTTAGTCATTCTTTTGCTTGATGTGTATGACTGCCCAAAAATGAGAAAGACTAGTCTTTTTAACTCCCCAAAATAAATAAAGATCAGTAAGATCAACTAAATGATCTATTTGATACAGTACTAGACTATCAGGTGTAAAACCACAACCTCAGGGACTCATGCATTCAAGCTTTTTCCTATGCACAGCCCTATCTCCTAGTGGCCAAAAGCATGGTGTGTTAATGAAAGTGGGTGAACTAGACAATCAGAAAGTGTAACATTTTAGTGATATTACTGGGAAATGTAGAATCACTGGTTAAAATCCAAAGCAATAAAATATATGAATAATGTACAATTTAAATTTTCAAAAATATTTTTCTGACCAGCATTTGTTTCTAATAACACAATTACATCAGTTGATCCCTAGACTTCTAAATCTGTACTATTTTCATTATCTGCAACTGATTCTAAATAACATTCTATCAAATGTACCATCCTTTCTAAAATTCATGAATAAATAATATGCAGTGTCTCCATGCATCCTCTATCCTTGTTTATAACATTTTATTACCTGGCCTGCTACTGATTCTTTATTTTTCTATTTTAATTTTAGTGAGGGTTACTACAGCTTCCTTAGGGAAACTACTCCTTGAACATTACATCAAAAACAAGTTTTACATATACTTAAGGTCAAAGCATGATCAAAGAAAACTTATATTCTAATGACTTGAGCTTTATATATTATGTATATATACACACATACATTTTGTATTGTCTCTTATTTGATATTAATTAATTAAATTTAGCAAAAATATAGCGAGCTCCACTTACATATTCTCATAACTAAGTATTTTCAGTATGTTTTAGGAAAATTTTTCTTAGATAGCAAACCTCAAGTCTTAATAGAGGCTTTATGTTTTCTATAAGATATTGAATAATTTTTCAATCAGGTATTTGGTAATAACTGACATGGAAACCTGTTAGAAGAAGGGTTGGTTATTCAAGTGAGACACTTGAAAAGAAAATACAAAATTATAATACATAATATTATAAAATCTTATTTGATGCTTCTCAAGCAAATTTAAATATTCCTTGCTCTATTGAAGAATTATCACAATAGTTAGAACTTTTATTTACATGTTTCATGGACAGAGTACAGTAAACCTACAAAATGGCCATTTCTGACAGCCTTTTTCCTGTCCACTCTTCACCACAGAACCGGCTTCCTTAACCTAGGCACTTTGACATTTGGGGTAGGAAAATTATTTGTGATGTGATGGTGGTGAGGTGATTCCTATGCACTGTAGGATGCTTAGCAGTGTCCCTGGCTGGGACTCTCTGAAAGACAGTAGCACATCTTCCCTCCAAGTAGTGATAAAAAATAATAACAACTTCAGATATTGGGACATGTTCCCTGAGTAATAAAATCACTGCTGGGTTAGGATTATTGAAGATAAATAAAATAAATATTAACTTTTCCAACTGCCCTCCTGGCTTGGATGTGACAGGTGACCAAGTTATAACCAATGAGATGTAAGAAAAATATGAGGGAGCTATTCTGAAAATGATTGTCCCCCCTTAGAGAAAGCACCTGTTTCTCTGGTTAGGTTAAGGTGCCTTGCTTAGAGCTGAGGCTGCCATTTTTTGAGCATGAGAGGAATGTCAAAAGCATGCCTGACATGCTGATTCAGAGCCTCAATGTTATGAAGCTCTTGCTCAAAGCCAGTCTTCACCTACCTACAAATTTGTTGCCATGAGAATAAAATAATCCTACAATTACTACAAATGTTTTAGTTAGCTTCTCTCCTACCTGCAACTGAAGACATTCTGCATAACTATAAACAAGATTTGTATTGTTTTTGAAACTTCTCACAACTATCAAATGGGAATAATAATACTGGCAAGCTGTAGAAATTGTTCACAGCATAAAAAAGACGATATGCTTTAAAAAATATAAAGCTTAATACATAATAGGTGCTCAGTAAATGGTAGTTATTGTTGTCATTGGCATGGTGTCAATTGATGAATAACAAATACACTTTTAATTTCTCTTTATTTTTTCTAGAGCAATATTTCAAAAGAAAGTACCCAGAACCTCCTATGCTGAAAAGGCCTGAAATGACAATTCCTATTGGGATCTAAAAAAAGCACCCAAGGATTAATGGAGTTCCTGAAATTATACTTGAAAAATTTAAACTGCACACATGCATTAACTCAGGACAGAGTACATTACTTTTAACAGGCTTTTTAAAGGGACTTAAAACCTGTTTACCCCAAAATGGGTTAATAATGAATATTTAGAAGCTTCTTGGCTTGGTAAGGTTACTATAGTTAGTTAATTTAGATGGGGGGCTTTTGAGGAAAAATAATTTGTCGAGAAGTTCAGAAGGAAAAGAGGTTTGCTTATTACGAACTTACAACCTATGTGGTCTGATGAAAAGGTGAAGGCAGGCTGTGTAAGCACAGGAGCGATGTTAGCTTTTGAAAAAACACCACTTCAAGAATTAAAAATGACAACTTTCTCTTCAAGAAAAGACAAAAAGAAAAGCCTCTTTCTTTAATGAATTGTGTTTCCTCAATTACAGGACAAAATTGGGGGGCGAAAACAAGACTTTCTCCTCCCTAAAATGGCAAATTTGAACCTCCTATGAAAACATAATATAAACAAAAACATTGATAATATTTGATTCAGTAAAATGAGAACAAATCCAATTTGAATTTAATTTGCCAGGCATCATGTTTTCTTGCTTAAGGTAGGTATACATTATTCTGGCCTGACTATTATGAACACAAGAATTTAAGGTAATTTTTCCTAAACTTTAGCTGTCTTTCAAAAATATTATCAGTAGATTCTTTTTTTAAAAAACTTTCTTTTGAAGAATTCATCATTTTTCCTTTTACAAATCTAAGAAAAGTATACTTTCTTCA
The DNA here is from genome assembly GCA_004027715.1 of Plecturocebus donacophilus. Lineage (NCBI taxonomy): Eukaryota > Metazoa > Chordata > Mammalia > Primates > Pitheciidae > Plecturocebus > Plecturocebus donacophilus. Next base: position 7,353 of record PVKP010002304.1, read on the forward strand.
GAAGAAACTGTGGAAAGAAATAATCACAATTAGAGAATGAGAGAGAAGACAAGATGGGAGAAGAGAATGAAGATAAAAATCACACGCCTTAGGAAATCAATCTAATCTTGTGGAGTATCTTTGAATTCACTATTTTATTGCAACTAATAGCACTTTGATAGGATTAATTTACCTTACATGCATAAGAAAGCTACTCAGAAAATACTTTGTCCACCAAAGCTAAATAAAAAGAACTTGATTTATACACAAAATTAAATATACTTACTGCAACTTTATTATAAAGTGTCAACTTGAAAAGTTAGGTGAATACTAGAAATTCTCCTGTTATTTGTCAGCATTTAATTCAGTTATCTAGCATGCATGTTTGCCACACATTGCATTGTCTTAAACAACAGAAGAATCTGTTCCCTGAACCATTTCCCTGAATGAGACTTGTAAAAATTCCTATATATCACTGAAGGTCATTGTCAAGTATCAGAGATTCTAACATTTTTTTTAGATTTGCCAGTAGAGATACCTAAGGAATACTAACCAACTGAGTCCTTCAACAACAATTATCCTTATTAAATAAATGTATCAGATGAATCTTCAGTACAAAAGAAATTAGAACTACTATGGCAAATCTGCAGTGTAAATCCATGGCAGTAACTGATTGTCACAAGAGAATATTAATCAAGAAAAGTTTTAACTTTATCAACTCCACTAATGAAAAGATATTTTCTGTTACATATCACATAAAGCCTGATGGGGTGAAAGAGTGCAAGCCTTAAGCCTCTAGATTTTAGCTGATGTATTACTTCTCCAAATTCACAATGCTTTTGAAGTGCCTCAGATCTTAAATCAAGGAACCTGCACTACAAAGAAGAGAGTTGCAGTGAAATTAACTTTTTCCTATCCTCATATATGGTATTATTTTTCTTGTCTTAGTACCTAAACATGAAAGATGTATAATACTGACAGAGGCAGTCATTTTATATAAAAGACTGGAATAGCTAATTTAGTGAGCAAATAAATGATGGCACAAATCCTCCTGCTCCTTTAACCCATCATCAGGCATTTTAATCAAGCTAGTCTGTTCCCAAAAGAGAATCTCATTGCAGTTGCAATTATTTTCTTTAATGTTGATGCCCCAAAGACAGCAGAACAAGCATATTGCCAAAATTCAGTTTTAAAAGAAACAGAATTTCAAGATGACTTATTCTCTCCTGTTGTTATACTACTGTTTCACGTTTCTCTTAATCTCAGTAAGCATCTTCGTAAGTGAAATGGCAGATGCTAAAACTGCCCACCTCACAGGTTTAGTGCGTTTCTTAAATGAGACAGTGTATGTAAATCAGCCAGTATTCAGTGCCTAACATACAGCAAGTACACAATACACATTCGTTTGAGTTTTTTAGCACTCACATTTTACAGATGACATATTCATTTTTACTATTGTTATTTTCTTGCACAGAATTTTCAAGGGGAAAAAATAATTATCTTTGCAATTTTCCACTGTGATCACCGTTTTAATTTATATGCTTTGAAAAATAAACTAATCAATGGGCAGAGAAAATATGTCTTCATGTGTCTATAAAATACATTTTGTTTGTGCTAAAGTTCATGTAAGATTGAATTCAAGAAGTGTTAGGGTGCCCTTGATTGCTTCTAATACCCGAAATGGCAGAACCGGTACAATATTAAGGACTGCTTCTCCATGCCACTGCAAAGTTTTCTTACTGCATCCTTATCTTCTCTGTCACTCACAACCACTGGCTCTGGGAGGATTTGGCAGGTGGTTGATAAATGGAAGTTCTGGCTTCTTAGGGCGCTTTCTGGAAAGTCCCCAGAAATGATATCAGATTGACACAATAATGCATGTAATGCAGTAAATGAAGGAAGATGCCAGGGTGGCCATTGAGGGAAGTCAAAAAGAAGAGGGAAACAAGACAGAATACATAGGGAAGTTCACAATACAAGTGATCAACACATATTTAACAATCACTTATTACTTGCCAATGACTGTACAGCACACGGTGATTATCTAGTATGGGGAAATAGAGGTAAAAAATAAGCAAAATACGATGCTTATACTTAAGAAGCTTTGAAATGACTGGGGTAAAAATAAGTGCATGTATATAAAACTTAAAACATGATATTGAAATGCACTGTTCTAACAGACAGGTTTTGTCAAATCTATTAAGAGGCATGGAATACGAAAAGGAGAAAGTCACATTTTCTGGGGGAATGGAAAAGGGTGATATTTGAGCAAAAGATTAAAAGTTAAACAGGAAGAGAAAGAGTATTCCAGTGAGAGGGGCTAGATGAGCAGAGTGAATCTGGACATGGTTTATGTCTTTGCGACTAGAAATTATGTCAGGGAGCCAAGCTGGGGTCCAGCATTTTAAAGCTCCCGATTTCATGCTAATATTCAGACTTTCATCCAGTGACAGTGGAGAACTATTAGAAATGGTTTACAAGGAAGTGACATGATTACATACTTGTTTTGGAAAAATTACTCAGGCAGCTGTGAGGAGGAATTTAAAAAGAACAATACTTGAGGCAGGAAAGCACCCAGCAGCTGACTACAATGGTCTAAGGGAGCAAAATGTGTGCCTGAGCTGGGGAAGGGGATGTATCAGAGCCACATAAGATGAGATAAGAAGAAACAAATGGGGCTAGGTATGGTGGCTCACGCCTGTAATCCTAACACTTTGGAAGGCCTAGGCAGATGGATCACCTGAGGTCATGAGGTCAGGAGCTCGAAACCAGCCTAACCAATATGGCAAAACCCCGCCTCTACTAAAAATACAAAAATTAGCCGGACATGGTAGAAGACAGCTGTAGTCCCAGCTACCTGGGAGGCTGAGACAGGAGAATTGCTTGAACCCGGGAAGCAGAGGTTGCAGTGAGCCAAGATTGCACTACTGCACTCCAGCCTGAGCAAGAGAGAGAGATTCTGTCTCCAAAAAAAAAAGGAAACAAACAAATGGGTTGAATGGAAATGCAGAGTCAGGCCCAAACTAACACAGACAGCAAAGCCAGATTAGCCTGTTAGATACAGTAACATCGAATGAGGCACATATAAAATAACTGAGAAGCACTTCCAAAAGCAGAATATCTTTTATTTTCTGAAGTAGCTTAAAAGTGCATACTGCATGCTCCCTTCTGTTTCGGATTTTTTCTTTCAGCAAGTGCTAGCTACACACTCTTAAGTATTAATAATTCTGCCATAGCCTTTTTTCTTTTTTGCATCATTACCTATCTCCTATCATGTGCCAAACACTGTACAAAGGTTTTATAACTGTTAGTGACTGGGCTATGGGGTGCCCAGACATTTAATCAAACATTATTCTGACTGTATCTGTGAGTGTGTTTTTGAACAAGATTAACATTTGAATCAGTAGACTGGATAAAGCAGATTGCCCCCCTTAGTGTGGGTGGCTTTCATCAATCAATCCAAGACCTAAATAGAACAAAATGTCCATAAAAGAGAGAACTTCTGCCTGATTGGTTGACCTGGAACATCAGTCTTGTGTAGTCCTCAAATTAGAACCACATCACCAGCTCTTTTGGATCTCCAGCTTGTGGATTACAGATCTTGAGACTTCTGGGCCTCTGTAATCATGTGAGTCAATTCCGTTTAGTAAATCTCTTAGTTCTTTTTCTCTAGAGAACCATGCCTAGCAAATGATTACAACAATCTAGTCCCCATAAAAATATTTTCAGAAAAGACCTGTCATCCTGATTTTAAGATAAAGAAAGTGAAGTATAGAAGGACTGAAGAACTCATCCAAGGACACACAAGGGTGGAGCCCAAATTCAAACACAGGCATCAAACAAAGCTGCAGAGCCTCTGCTCTTAACTACTACGCAGTCCTGCAACTAGTGCCCTACAGGTCTTCATTCACCAGCAGAGAGCAAGAGGCGCAGCAGTAGCTATTGATGGCATCATGTGTAAATAATTATTTAAAGTTGTGACAAGCTCCACAAAAAGACATAAGATCATATAAGTATGGGGGGCCTTGCCTATTCTGGGATTCAAAAAATGCTCCTTGACAAAGTCCTATTTTAGAGAGAACTAAAAGGACTCAGAGGACACTGGAACAGTATGTCCTAAGATGCCAGACGGGAAGGCCCGTGTGGCTGATGTTAATCAAGAAGGGAGGGTTGTGTAACAGAAGTCTGGATGAATAGCCCAAAGGTGGGTGACACTTGTAGAGTTTTGATTTCTTGCTAATATCAATGTGAGGTAATTAAGGGGACTTAAGGGATGCAGATTCTAATAGGACTGTTTGCATTTGGAAAAGCTTTCAGCTTCAGAAGAGACATGGATGAATGTGGAGTAAGTGGGCTTAGAGAAGGGTGCTGTATGAGCCATGGCTGTGGTTGAAGTGAGAGATCACACAGGCTTCCAGCAGTGCTCCTCAATCTGTAGTGGGAATGTCTGTCCAGGTTTGGGGTTGTTTTGTTTGTTTTTAAAATTCACTCCAGACCACTGATTTTGTAAAATACAACAAAAAGTGAAAGACTTGAAAAATGATTACATGCTTAAACATCTCTCAACATCAAATTTCTATAAAAATTTGTAAATGCTTACTTTATATTTGATAATTCATTGCCCCAAAACAACAACAGTTTATAGGCTAGCATTAGCCCATGGATCACTCTTTGAGTAGTAGACGAGACGGTTGGAATAGAAATAAGAAAAGCGATGGATTTGAGCCTTATTTACATGTTAAAATGGATACTACTTAATGAATAATTAGATTGAAGGGTTTGTATTGAGACAGAGGGAACTGGCAAGAATGACAATTAGATTGTTGGCACGAGCTATTGAATAAATTATGAAGCTCTTTACTGAAAGATAAAAAAAATTGGAGGGAAAGCATGTTTGGGCAGATGTAGAAGGTGTAGTTGTAGATGTAGAGAAAAAAATGTATTCAGGTTACATGTTTTGATTTTTGCAATGATTCTGAAGATTTTGAGTAGGCAGTAGAATATATGGGTTTAGAACACAAAACATTGGTATTAGCAAGTAATACCAATAGTAATGAATAATAAATATTAATAATGAATATTTATAAATAACACATAGAGAGCTCAGAAATAAACCCACAAATCTACGCCCATTTGATTTTCAACAAAGCTGACAAAAACCAGCAATAGAGAAAGGACCCCCTACTCAATAAACGGTCCTGGGAGAACTGGCTAGCCATATTCAGAAGATTGAAACTGGACCTTCCTTACACCATATACAAAAATCAACTCAAGATGGATTAAAGACTTAAATGTAAAACCCAAAACTATAGAAACCCTGGAAGACAACCTAGCCAATACCGTTCCAGACATAGGAATAGACCAAAGGTTTCATGACAAAGGCACCAAAAGCAATAACAACAAAACAAACATTGACAAATGGGATCTAATTAAACTTAAGTGCTTCTGCATGGCAAAAGAAACTATCAACAGAATAAACTGACAATCTACAGAATGGGAGAAAATATTTGCCAACTGTACATCTGACAAAGGCCTAACATCCAGCATCTATAAGCAACTTAAACACATTTATAAGAACAAAACAAACCCCATTAAAAAGTGGTCAGAGGACATGAACAGACACTTTTCAAAAGAAAACATACATGCAGCCAATAAGCATATGAAAAAACTCTCAATATCACTGATGATCCGAGAAATGCAAGTCAAAACCACCATGAGATACCATTTCACATCAGTCAGAATGGCTACTATTAAAAAGTCAAAAAATAACACATGTTGATGAGGTTGCAGAGAAAAGGGAATGCTTATCCATTGTTGATGGGAGTGTAAATTAGTTCGACAATTGTGGAAAGCAGTGTGGCAATTCCTCAAAGAGCTAAAAACAGAACTACCATTCGACCCAGCAACCCCATTCTTGTGATATATCCAGAGAAATATAAATCTTTCTACCATAAACACACATGCATGCAAATGTTTGCTGCAGCACTATTCGCAATAGTAAAGACATGGAATCAACTTAAATGCCCATCAATGACAGATTAGATAAAGAAAATGTGGTACATATACACTATGGAAGCTATGCAGCCATAAAGAAAAATGAGATCATGTCTTTTGTGAGAACATGGATGGAGCTGGAGGCCATTATGCTTAGCAAAGTAATGCAGGAACACAAAACTAAATACTACACATTCTCACTTATAAGGAGCTAAATGATGAGAAGACATGGACACATAGAGGGGGATAATAGACACCAGGGCCTCCTTGAGGGTGAGGGTAGAAGAAGGAAGAAGAACAGAAAAATAACTATTGGGTACTAGGCTTAGTACCTGGGTAATGAAATAAACTGTACAATAAACCCCCACGACAAAAGTTTACTTATATTGCAAACCTGCACATGTACCCTTGAACCTATAATAAAAGTTAAAAAATAAAAAATACTTCTGTATGTATGATAATTAAGAAATGTAGACATTTAATTCTTACCACATCCTATGATATGTGCACTACTTTTGTTCCACTTCATAGATGAGAAAACTGAGTTACAAACAAGATGAATAATTTATTACTCAGAGTCACACAGCTGAGAAGCAGATGCCCAGAGGAGAAAGAGAGGCAATTGGAATCCTACACACTACTTTGCCTCCAAAAGAAGCATGTAAATAAAAAATATAAATTTGGGTTATGAGATTAGATTTTCAAAGAGCTCTGTTTTAGCTTATGGACAAATTACATAAGCTATAACATTTTGTTGTTGTTGAGTTCTAGGGCTTCCAGTTTTCAGAAATGAAGACTAGTTGGACATGACCAAGGAGCCAGATTCATGACATTTACCACTCCCTCTTATTTTTGGAACAGACAATTATAAACTTCAAACATGAAATTTTGAAGAGAGTAAATCAGAAATAATATTCTTTTTCAATTGCTTATCATCATTTTCACGCTTGTTCTGTTTCATGAACATGTAAGTGTTACTGAAGAAAAGTATTATTAGACCTAGATTAGCATAACTACGTCACTTTACAATATGCAACAGTAAGTGGCTCTTTATATGTAGGAAGGGGAATTTATAGTAATTATCAATAGATACTAGAGGTGGTAGCAGATTTGGATGTAGGTTGTCAAAGTCAATGCTTAAGCAATGCCAGATAGGACCAGCCTAGGGGAGAGCAGATGCACAAGGGCCCACATAGGCTGGGGGTCCAAACTAAAGTTTAGACAGGGGATCTTGACTCTAGGCATAGACCAGCAGGGATATGAGTCCAGAAGATCATCCTGAAATCCTTTCAGGAAAACAGGAGGCCAGATGTGTGCACCATAACCTGAAGCTTAAAAGAATTCAAGATATGATATATGAGTCCAACAAAAAACAGCATCTGGGGGATCCAAATAGCAGACAGGCTAAAAAACAAATAAGCAAACAATAAATAATAATGAAATTTGTCAGGGTATTTTTTTCTTTTTTTGAGACAGAGCTTTGCTCTTGTTGCCCAAGCTGGAGTGCACTGGCAAGATCTCAGCTCACTGCAACCTCCACCTCCCGGGTTCAAGCGATTCCCCTGCCTCAGCCTCCCAAGGAGCTGGGACTACAGGACCCACACCACCACGCCCAGCTAATTTTTTGTATTTTAGTAGAGACATGGTTTCATCACGTTGGCCAGGATGGTCTCAATCTCCTGACCTCATGATCTGCCCACCTCAGCCTCCCAAAGTACTGAGATTACAGAATTGAGCCACCATGCCCAGTCCAGAGGATGTTTTTAATCACTTTAGAAAGGCATTAGTTACCAACACAGACTTTGTCATCAAAGTGCCAGTATTTAACCTTGGACAACTTACTCAGTTTCCATAAACTTAACCTTCTTCTTCATAGGATTTGTAGATGAATAACAAACCAATGTTTATGAAGTGTTTAACATGACAGGTGGGATGTGCTTAATAATCAAGAATGTTAATTAGGGTGATAAGCACCATAATGATGATGACAGTCAGAATAAGGTAGGCCTCCTGCTTTGGAAACATATTGCATGGTTTAACAGATAATAAGGATATAAATATATCCTACCTTTCTTCAGTCTTTTTTTAATCTTTGGATAATAAGAAAGTAAAATTTGGTAATGTAAGACTATCTTTTTAGATAATCAGTCTAGCAATAGATAAATTACTGAGCCAAGCCTGAAAGGGAGAGTGTGGTAGCATTTTCTACCCTTTTATTGGGTAGGATGCAACATACTAATAATTGACACTGTAGTATCTCAGGCTTGGTAGCCTATGTGCATTGGGTAATCCACACGCCCCCAACCTTTACCCTCAACCCAAAGCTGTATCATTTTCCTACATACTCCATGTTTGGTGTATAAGAACACCTTGGCTTTTAACTTATTTTCTGTTTGGTGTTCCAGTATCTGGAATTAACTCCAGGTTTCTAGCAGTGATTTGCTTAGAATTGCTATTAACGACCTACCTACTTTGCAGGGTAAACTGTGGATACGGAAAGAATTAACCTGTATGGAATGAAGTGTGGGACCTGCAAAAAAATATGAGAAAATAAGGCAGTTGCAGGCCACAGGAGCTGAATTTCACAACTGACACTGCAAGTCAGTGTTGCAATAGAGCTCTGGTGAATGAAATATGGAGAAAATTATTTCAGAGTACTGAGAACAGACAATCATACTGGCACCTGGCAAGACTAGCTCAGCAAGCTATCAGGGATTGAAAGTGGATCCTGAAAAGGAATGGAAAGGCTGGAATGCTCGTGTTGCTTCTAAAAATAATTTGTGAATATTTTGGCCAATTTGTGGAAAGAGTGACACTTCTAAACCCATTTAGAGTATAATAGAGATACATTAATTCTGAATTTTTTCTGGACTCTACATGGAGCTTAAGATTTACTAGTCAGCTAATTTCCAAATAGAGACAATATAAGGGGAGCAAAATCCGAAAATTTAGTGTTACACACATAAAGTGTTAAAATTGATAAAAAGGATTCAAGTACCATTTTTGCTAGCTATGCTCTAACCTTTTTATACACACACACACTCACTCTTGCACACTCACACATATGGATACATTGTCCCTCTTTCTCTCTTCTTCTTTCCTTCCTTCTTCCCTCCCTCCCTCTTTTCCTTTCTCTCTCTCTCTCTCTCTCTCTCACACACACACACACACACACACACACACACACTTTCTACATATTTAAGATGATTCAGATCATATGTGAGGTCATTAGATCCTGTCTCTAGGCTCTCCCTTCAACTGTCAGCCCCAGAAATAAATCAAATTAATATAAATTATATCAGAATAATCTTTTTTTCAAGTTAGAATTGTGATTGAAAAAGAAAGTGATAGGCCTAGTACATCAGTGTTTTGAGAGGCAATGAACAAGACATTCAGGTAGAATGGGAATAAAGAAGGGACAAAATGATAAAACTTATGTGAAGAAAAAGGTAAACGAATTAATACTACCTGGTTTAACACTGTACTCAGAAAATGATGATTACAGAGAACATCACTTAGTTCAGGGATCTGACAGAACGAACTCAAGGTACAACTTCTTAGTTTGTTTGCACTGCAATAACAAAATACCTGATACTAGGTTATTTATGAGAAAATAAATGTATTTCTTCCAGTTCCAGAGGCTGGGAAGTACAGTCAAGTCACCAGCAGATTTGGTGTCTGGTGAGGGCCTTCTTGCTCAGTCCTTACATGGCAGAAGGGTGAAAGATAAAATGTTCTAGGGTGCTCTCTTTCAACATCTTATTTAAGAGCTCTTACTCCCATTTTGCCCTCATAACTAACCACCTCCTGAAGGTTACCACCTTTTAATACTATCCCCCTGGTGATTAGCTTTCAACATGGGAATTTTGGAGAGATACCCAGTTCAAACCAAGCATATGAGCTGTGATATTTATTTGCTTTAAAATTGCAGACAGCTTTCTTAACTTCTCTAGGCCACCGTTTCCTCAACTCTATAATAGGGATAATAAAAGTAATAATGAAAACTTTCTTCATATGGTGTCCCGGAAGTTTAAATAAAAAAAATCCTTTAAAGTCCTTAGCACAGACCTTTTTTAAAAAGAGCATTGCTTTCCAAAGAGAAATGCATCATCTTCAAAAGGTGTGCATTCCCCATAATAGATTGCATAGTTCAGAAGTCCTTTTCATGGGGATGATACAAAAAAGAGTCAAATATCAGATGGGTGGTTGGATGAAATGACCTTAAGATCCTTTACCTATGGTATTATCATTTTATGCCCAAATTATTTGGCGGTTGGGATACAAGGGATCTTTTGGCAGATTTCAGGTGTCCTGCTACTGGGTAATAAAAGGCTAGGAGTGTGGCACAATGGAGCAGTTAGAAAGTCTTCCCATTGAAGTAAGAAATTGGCTCAATGAATGAGAAAATACAATAATTTCAATCATAACAGTCCAAAAAATAGATTAAGATTAGTTGATTTAGTGCTTCAGAGATAACATCTAAAAATTTTCCTATTGCTACTTCTACCCACAGGGTCAGCTTCATCCAAAAGTGGATTTTCTTCATGGTCCTAAGATGGCTGCTAGCATCAAGTGGGGAAGATGTTTTTAATTCATGTGAGCATCTTCCCCTAACTGTCCTTCCCTTCAGTCCAGTTGAGCCATCCAAGGGTGGCTTACCTTCATGAGATTAAGAGTCACCAGAGGATTTCGAGGCACTGACTGACCTACACCAGCGAACAGAATCACCATTGTGGGAAATATATGACTAGGACAGACAGAAGTCAACACCTAAACCAAGCACATGTCTTTAGAAAGGAATCAAAATCAGTGAATCCTGCCTAGGCCACAAGGCTCATTGTAGGTAATTATTTCAGAATTAAGAGATTGGGTAAAAGATAATCAACGCATTCCCTACGACTAGGTGATCTATAGAAAAAGGTCAGGGCATGAAAAGAATTGATCAAGTTCAGAAGGAAGCAGGAGGACATTACCCAGATGTTTGAATAATTTCCTTCAATCCTAATAATCTTTACATAAAAGTGAAAATATTAAGGAAAGCTGTAAGGAAACAATGCAAGTTAAATAGCAATAGGCACTTAATGGATCATTTTCTTCAGTATATATAATATCATAGGAAAACATTTTGCTGAGTACTCACTTTGTGATAGTGCTGAAAATCCTGCATAAATTCTTTCATCAAAAGATATTTTTGGCTAAATGATTGAATAAATGAATGAACCAATTCATTCATTTATTATGTTAATAAATGAATGTGTTAATGAGAGAGACCTATATAAAGGAAAAGCCACAAAATCATACCTCATTTAAGTTTTGCCTTTTTATATGATTGATTAAAGAGGTTGTTAAAAATTAATTAGAATGTGAACACAGTTGTGGAGAAACCAAACAGAAGTCATGGGGAAATATGTCTCCGTTTGACAAAAACACAACTTTTCTGAAACCCAGATGAAGAGTTAGAGGAATTGGTGGTGATTTGGAGGTAGTGAACATAGTAAAACCCTATAATATTTTATAATAGCCCTCCACAAAATAAAAACTTTCAGACCAGTTTTCATGGTGGCTAAAACCAAGTAACAACAACAAAAAAAATCAAAAGAAAAGTTTTATTAAAATACATGACTATTTTTCTCCTTGGAAAAGTCAACGAGGTTTTGCAATAGAACCTCAAAAATTCTCAATGTCTGGGTCCTTGTTTTCTTGATTTGTACTTGAATCTACCATATAACTATTATATTCTTTTGTTATTAATATGCAAATTTATTCATTATAATTATACCAACTTTGTTAAAATGAAAAGCCAAACAGCAAATGAAGGCTGTGTGCATATTACATATAGCTAACATCAGTGGGCTCTGAATTTTTTGTTTCCCAAAGCCTCCATTCTGCCAGCTCTGGGGTTCTATTGCCATTTCTTGCCAAATTCTATTTGCTCTCTGTCAATGTCCACTGGCAGTTTGACAAAGTGCTGAATCTGCAGAAACCATGGCATGCTGTGCAATAGCTCCCATAGCAGATTTCTGACAGATTTTCTTCCCTTGCAGTAATAAGGCTTGCACTACATTTTGTGAACAGGGACATAGATTAGTTAATATTTCTAAAGCATTTTGAAGATGAAAAGTGCCACATCCATACTAAATTTTACTAATAATTTCTCTTGCTGTAAGGATCAAAATAAGCTCAGAAATGTATTAAACCCTACTCAAAGAAGCATTTTGTCAGAATACCCGACAAAGACAAAACATTGCATTTGCCTTCACATTTGACAACATTTGATAAAACTGACAAATCAATGTTCTGGAAAAAAAAAAAACTCAGGCATTTACCATAGTCATAATTTATTTGAATCATGGATAAAATGCTAACAGAGATTCCGTATATGTTGACAACGTTATGGGTAGTCACCTGAGAATGACTTAGCACAGTCTCAATACTTACTAAAAATCCTTTAACTAAAATGAGCATTTGTCTTTCTGTATATTTCTCTTTTATTTCAAAGTTGAGATGTCACTAAACCAAAGATTCCCAACTGACAAGGACAAGCCCAATTCATAATTACCAATTCTCGATCACATCTCAAAGTACTAATTCAAAATCTTCAAAAATGAATCTAGAATATTTGTATTTTTAACAGGAGTTCCTATTGTTTTTGCTTTTGAGTTGGGCATGAGAAATCTCTATTAGCCAATTCCTAGACTTCTGAAGGAGTTTCTGATAGCTGATACTTCTTTAACTCTTAAACAAGAAGTTAGGTGTGGTTCCCTTATTCCCAAGATTTAAATTGTTTGAATCATAGGAAATAGAATTTTTTTTTGGAATTTATATATCTTCTTCTCACCACAGATTAACATTCTAACTTTTGACAGATCTTTCTTTTCTTTGTGTCTTTGGTTATTTCTGTTTCCATCCTTCCCTGCCACAAATGTTTGGTGGCATCAAATCCACAAATTCCACCTATAATCTTTAGCACAGCCTCACCCTTTGATTTCTACAGTAGCCCTGATTCTTTCTTTCTCTGGAACTGCACTAACTTCTTGCTTTTAACTATTTTAAATTCAGACAAAAGACTTAACTTAGGCCTTTGAGGATATTCTGTCTGTTCAGTTGAATTCTGTGTTTTCACCTTGTCTACTTTTACTGTTTCATCTCATTTTTCTTTAAAGTACTATCTGTCAATGTAGCTTTGTTTTATTTATTTTCATCCACCATTTTGTTCTTTTCTTTTCAAATGTGGAACAAGAGGTGCCGGCATCAGATGAACAGTCAGGTGCATCGCTGGCATATGCCAGATCAGTACACCCCACTCACAAACTGGGCTCCTGTTGGTACGACAGCATCGCCTTCACCTCATTTCCAGAACAATGCAAAGGTATCACGGCAGAGGTAAAAATGTTTAAGATCTAGGATGAGAAAGTCTATCTTTAATCCCTGTTTAGTCCCTTATTAACTGTGACCTCAAACAAGAAACTGACTCCCTAGCTTATGTGAAAGAAAGGTAATGATAAAACCTGTATCTACTTCCTGGTGATTATAAGGGTCAGATCAAATTATGGATCTAAAAGAGCCTTAAAAGCTGTTAAGTAGCTGTTATTCACACGAAAAAATCTGTAAATTAAAAAGCCATGGTTTTAACATAAATAAGCACAGGGAACTGACTAATTTCTTCTATCTATCTCTGGATAAAGAGGGAGCCAGGTGGAAAAGGGGAGCAAGAGGCATGAGAAGCAGGACTGTGTGAGGACTCAGCTGAAGCCAACACAAAAGAATGCAGAGTGGCAAGAAAAATGGGTGGCATTACTGAGCCACAGGATCAGGCTTGACTGACACAGCCATTCTTCAGGACTTTTCAGATAAGTGAGCCAACACATGCTTTGTTTTAACATTAGTTTTAGTCACATGTTTTATCTCTCAGGAGATAGCATAAGGAATCATAACTGGTTAAGTGCATCTGTTAGTTGTGAGTACTAAAGCACTTGTTGGATCTGGGATTTAGAAAGATAGATCCAAATAATTTGACTTGAGAAGAAGGTTGTCGCTGCTAAAAGCATGTTCACAAATTTCAAATATACTCATACAATTCAACTTAGAAAGGATAAATGAGGACCTCCCTGGGGAGGATAATACTTTGGAATGCTACAGAACTGGGACCCTTACCAAAATATCCTTTATAAGAAAAATGAGGGTCTCAGATAAAACTATTCTATTGTTGACCATTGCTAAACATCTACCCTATTTTTTACCTGCACTTGTGGAAAATTTTCACCTTACTGAGAAGATATTTGCGAACAATGCAAGCCTTTGTCAGCAGTATTGATCTACAGTTAGCCTTTGATTCTATAGGCAGGAATCACTATAGTCCAAGCTATGTGATCTCAGCACAGATCTCAGGCTATGAAGATTCCTTCAAAGTCTGAAGCATAATACCACTGTGAGAATCAGAGCGAGTAGGAATGGACTCTCCACATTAAATTCCAATCAAAATCCAAGAAAGATATTTGTGTCCTAACAAATTCATTATAGTTATACCAAGTTTGGTAAAATAAAAAGATAAAAAGTTATACCAAGTTTGGTATATAGTTATGCCAAGTTTGGTAAAATGAAAAGATAAAAAGTACTTCTTTTTAATGTATTTCAAAATAATTTGATACAGCTTTCAACTGATCTGAATGAATACCCTTCTGCCATAGGACACAAGATAAGCACTTACTTCTGTAATGATAACATAGGTTTCTCATTATTAGGTTGCAGGAGATGCCTTAATAATCTACTAAACCTGCTGGTTACACACTGTCACTTTAATATCTACTGTGCCAAAACCAAAATTATTTTAGACAGGCACTCCAGCACGCAGATAGAAAATATGAGTGAAGTCCATCTAACAGAATGATTAATTTGGCAATGTGGGCTAAGTAATAGGGTAGTACAAGTTGCACTTAACTCAAGAAATCCATAAATAGTCATTTATTACACCCATCTGTATTTTTTGAATGAACAGATTTCCAGTGCCAGATTCTGTGCTAGGAAAGCCCTGTGGTTACTTGGTGATTAAGATTCAGCCCCTGCCCTTAAGAAGCTTATATTTTAAGGTCAAATGTCAGGACTATATAAATTCTATAAAATTCATAATATAAGATGGAGACTGAGGCAAGAAAAAATAAAACTGTTGCATACTTGCTTTGATTAGACAATGAATAGCAATAAGTTACATACTTAGTTTATTGTAATGCACAAAGTATTCTTAACTGACAAGTATTTAACTTTTTAGTAATTTTTGTACATTTCTTATTTCAAGTATCCTCAAATCTTCTAGATTTTAAAAATTATTTTGTAGCATAGATAACGTATTTTGTGTTTCTGCATAACACAAAATTAATTTGTTTCTGCATACACAAAAGTAATGCATTTACTTGCATTGTAAGATCACCCCTTGCATAATTTATATTCCATTCATTGAAAAACCAAATGAATGAGAAAATGTATTATAAACAAGGGAAAGAAAAAGTGACACAGCTCACCCCATGAGTACAGAAGGCCAGTCATCATGTTTAGTTCAAAATAATTTAAAAAGGTGACGTTTGACAGAATCCCTCACAATATTCATTTGAACAAGGTATAGAAATGAGGTCTAGCAACAGTACCCACAGTAGACTAATAAATGGCTACACCAAGTGGTGACTACTGGATTATGTTCAATCTAGAAACCAGCCTCTGAGGGCACATCTTAGAAGGTGTCCTGGGTATTGTCCTGTGCAATGTCCTTAATTACAGATCAGATGAAGCCACAGAATCTGTATCTAAGATATTTTTGAGATACTGTAATTTAAGAAGAATAGCTAAATTATTAAGTGATGGAATCATGATATTTAAGGTTTTCATTTAAATTCCATGCATCCCTGTTTTGTTCAACAATTAAAAGTTCAGGCTGGAAGAAACTGTAATTAATTGCAGTTTGGGTAAAAATGCATGAAAGCAATTTGAGCCAGAGGTATCATATTGTTCCAAAAAAGGTAACAAAGCTGTAATGGGAGTCTTCCACACCTTTAGTTCATGGAGTTAAGCCCAGAAGTGTGCAGGAAATGGGAACAGGAGTGGTGATGAGTCCCAAAACCATATCTGTAAAATGTGGAATATTTAGCTTGGAGAGAGAGAAAAATGCTTGACTGAAATCTTCAAATATGTGAATATCTACTGCATATAAGGGGAAGTAGGCTTATTCTAAGAATTTCCAGAGGTAGAAACTAGTATGAGTAAAAGTCACAGAGTCAGATAGGTCTCCTTATCAGGAAGACATTTAAAATGGCATGGACTGGTAAATAGATTTCCTTTAAAGAAGTGAGCATTGGGGAAATGATAAAATGTTGAATGATCATTTGTCAAGGATGTTGTGGAAAATTCCTTAATTGTGAAAAAATTAGGATGACATGACTCCTAAATTTTTTTCTTACTATAAGGGTTTATCACGTTATATTTTGCCTGATTCTTGGTATATATAATAGGCCTAATGTAAATATCTGTTCCCGATTAAGCTGTTATAAGTACTAATGAACATGTCTTTTTTTTTTTATTGATGGATAGACCCTCAGATCTTACACCTCTGTTCCTGCTTGGTCTTTGTATCTATTCCATAGGCTAGACGTACTATCAACACAAGATACTAAGAGTATCTTAGCAACTGATAGACTCTTCCCTATGTAACCAAAAATGAACAAAAACATAAAAAAACAAATTTGGAGTTCTATGGTTTTTAAAACACGAATAATAGTTTTTCATACTTAGATAGGAGGTTGAATTATCCATTGTCACTTACAGGAGTAAACATTAAATGGTAGATATCATAGCAGCTA
Source organism: Plecturocebus donacophilus (assembly GCA_004027715.1). NCBI lineage: Eukaryota > Metazoa > Chordata > Mammalia > Primates > Pitheciidae > Plecturocebus > Plecturocebus donacophilus. The sequence goes on from PVKP010002304.1 coordinate 24,170, forward strand.
ATTTGTCTAATTCTAGGGAGGGTATTCACATAAGAGAAGTATTCAGATAATAAAATTTTACTTGTTTCATACATTAAATTTTTATTCTTTCCCAAAAAGGAAATTGTGAACAAAACTGAGTAATTTCAATCACTTTAAGGCCACAGATGTGTTTGTTCATCTTTGCGTCTCAGTCCATATATGTAGGAGACAAACAACAAATACTTGGTAAATGCATTTATTATTATACGTTATGTGATAGGTTTCTTCTCTTTCATTAGCTAGAATTTCTGTTAAAGTCTTCCCAGCCCAGGCATAGTGGCTCGCGCCTATAATCCCAGTACACTGGAAGGCCAAGGTGGGTAGATGGCTTGAGCCCAGAGGTTCAAGACTAGAATGGCCAAGATGGCAAAACACTGTCTCTACCAAAAAAAAAAAGGAAAAATTAGCCAGGCATGGTGGCACATGTCTGTTGTCTTGGCTACTACAGAGGCTGAGGTGGGAGGTTGGCTTGATCCATGACGGCAGAGGTTACCGTGAACTGAGATTGCACCACAGCACTCCAGCCTGGGCAACAAAGTGAGGCTGTGTCTCAAATAAAAAAAAAAAAACTTGTTTTCCATGACCTCCTCTTTCAAATTACTCTCTTCATAGATTAAGAAATTAAATAATATGGTTACAATTATCTGTGTAATTTTTTTTTTATTCTATGTGCTCTTCAACGTATTAAAGTCAGAGCTTTACTTGGATGTTTTCTTGATGGTTACTGTATTGCTTATTTTTAGTCATTGCTACCTCTCTTCGCTGGATATTTGAATTCTTACTAAAGCATTCATGCTTCATTAATGAATTGTTATTACAGTTCTTCAGACAGAATCTTCTGATTTTTGCACAAAAGTGATGTTGATGAATACCAGCATATCTAGAAAATTTAACTCCTTGTATGTCGATTTGAGAAACAACCTGTTATTTTCTCTGAATGAATACCAATAAATTTTAATACTATTGAGCATTTATAACTTCAATGGAAAAACGAGCTATACATACCAATTAACAAAGTTTGTGTGTGAATACCAATAAATTTTAATACTATTGAGCATTTATAACTTCAATGGAAAAACGAGCTATACATACCAATTAACAAAGTTTGTGTGACATTACCAATTAAAATTTCACATATTTCACTGCAAATATGCACAATATTATGTGATGGAAATATTATCTATGGAACTATGCTGTGGTGGTTTTTTTTTCTCAGCAAGAATGTTGCCTAGACTGTATCACTTAGCAGCATAATGTTATTTGAAATGAAAATAGTAGGTGCTACATGGGGTACTTGTTGAATTGAACACAATCTGATTTAAGAGCATTTTAATCAGTGAAATTCATGGAGCAGCAGTATAACACCCTCATGATACCTATGCATTTAGTGTTATGCAGGCAGTGGTACTGTTGTATGCTTGTTGATTACTGAAGTGAGAGGTATGCCACACGTTACGCATTACTTTCTTAGCAGCTGAGGAATACTCTAAATGTTATACCAGAGATGAAATACTATGTTTCCTGAGCAAATCACATGACTCTCACTTCCCTAACACTTATAACACATGTTACAAATGGATTTCAACTATATCTCACACTTCAGATACGCTTTATAATTCTGTTTATACATTCAAGCCATAAGGTGTTGCAAAACAAGTTGAAGGAATTCTTATTAAGATTACAAGATAACTGTTAGGTAAGAGAAAATCTACATGAGTGAACCAAATAACTTTCTCTATTTCATTCTGGGTCTAAATTCAGTGTCATTTGGAAGTCATCTATATTTTAATGTTTTTGCATGGACTTTTACTCCTATGTATTTGTACTATATTAAATGATTTTAGTAGTTGCAAGTGAGACCCTGTATGTTTGAAATTATTTGCCAACTTCTTAGAATATAAAGTTCAGCCCAGGAAAATTGATAACATGATCAAAAAAAGAGACACGTTTTTAACTGGGTGACTTTAGATGTGCCAATCCTATTCATTTCTTATCTACTTAATCCTAACAACAATTCTCTAAGATACCTAGTGTTATCTCTAATCTACATATAAGGAAACTGGGCTTCAGAGATGAGTGACCTGCTCCAAATCACAAGGAGTTGTGCAAGGATTTGAACCAGGACTACTTTTTCCTGCATCACAAGGCAATAATCTCTGCCCAGTCCTATGCCTGAGAATAATGTAACAAATATGTATGAAAAAACACTTCATTCAAATGTTAACATTGATTTAAATAAAAGGATAAAAACATACCCAGTTATTTTATGTTACTCTAACATGTGAGATTGTTTCATATTTATTGACAGAGAAATATAGAAAAACAGTGAAAAGGGAGACAGTAAATGTCAATTCTGGCTTTATACCTATCTCGAGCCAATACTTTGTCTAGCTTTAAGGTCTTTTGAAAGTTTTAATAATGATCAAATGACGAATTGGCAGGAGCTTTCCTGGATCATCTTGTTAGTGTGCTCTTGAAGGGCATCCTGACCTATGTCGCTTCAAGTGTCCAGAAAGCATCAATTTTCTACCTTGATTTTCTCTGATTATTGGCAATTTTCTCTGCTAGGGACGATTGGGTGATGAAACAAACTCAATGTGATTGGCCATGTTCACAAAGTGAGAACATTCCAGTCACTCAGTATGTACCTCATTAGTATCACTCTCTCATAATTCATGAAAAGATAGCTTGAAATATACAACAGAACCTTATCATAAGGTTGAAAACATTCTCTTGTTCGTTCTTACTCACATCAGGGTCTGTAGTATATTATTTGATGAAAAAAGTCTAAAAATACTTTTTATCTTTATTTCTAGGTCCCTCTGCAATGTTTTTTATTATTCTTTCATACTTGGAAGTCTTAATTTCATCAACCAACATAGTATAAATATTTAGTATTTAAATCTCTTTTAGTTATAAATTGCTATGCACAGCAAAATAAAGAGCCATAAATGTCTTTAAAAAAAGATTTCAAAAGCATAGGCTTCCAATTTATTTTAGAATATGGTTACTTATTTGTCAATAAAAAAGAAAGCTTTATTTATAATTTGGGGTAACTAGTAGGAAATATTGTCATTTGGTAACAGTAAAGAGTATTTATTTCATTATAAATTTTCTAGCTTTGGCCAGAACCTTGGTCTTAAAATAGTACTGAGTTTTGAAAAATGGCCAAGAATGTATTTAAAAGCATAGAGAGTATATATCTAACAACAGATAATAAAGCTTAATGTAGATTAATGCTTGACTATATAGTCAAACTAGTATCCTGTGCATCTAGAATAAAATATCATTATTCATAAAATGCCTGTGTATGTGGGCTCCAAGTAGAGACAGATGGCACTATATAAATTCATACAATCTGATGGATTTCTATTGAAAATTAACATCAAGCTTTATTTCACCTACAAAAGAAAAGCAATTATTTATTTATCATTCATTCATTCATTTTTTGAGATGGAGTTTTGCTCTTGTTGCCCTGGCTAGAGTGCAATGGCACGATCTCGGATCACCACAACCTCCACCTCCTGGGTTCAAGCAATTCTCCTGCCTGAGCCTCCCTAGTAGCTGGGATTACAGGCATGCACCACCAGATCCGGCTAATTTCTATTTTTTTAGTAGAGATGGGGTTTCTCCATGTTGATCAGGCTAGTCTGGTACTCCCAACCTCAGGTGATCCGCCTGCCTCGGCCTCCCAAAGTACTAGGATTACAGGCTTGGGCCACTGCACCTGGCCAAGAAAAGCATTTTTTAAAATGGCATGCTGTTGGTTGCTATCAATGTCACCTATTTTTCTTGAGAAATAGAATTGCAAATCAGCTTTTATACTCATCAAATGTCTCTACTTAGTTTTACCTATTTAGATGATACGCTAAAGGACTCTGGAAATTTTAAATAATTGGAAAAGAAGAAAGTGTTGCAAAGGAGAGGTCTTTATAAAAGTAATAAGCTAGAAAATACTCCTTTTTTAGATGTCTCATCTTTCATGAAATATTTAGAAAAAAGTTTGATTAAATAAGTTTACAATTAATAGTTAAATATTTAGAAACAAACAATGTACTAAGTTGTGGAAATAGTACAAGTATTTGAGTGTTGACTGGTGGTAATGAAATGTCGATTGCCAATAAATATAAACGGTGAAAGAACAGGACTTTAAACAGAGCATACTTAGCTATAGGTCTCCTCCCCACACACAAAAACTCCCTAGACATTAATGATTCATCTACTCTGACTGGCAGATGGGCTACATTTCCTAAGACTTAGGCTCTTCACCCTAAAAAGGTGAGCTTTCCACCAGAAAACATTGTCAGGAGCCACGATTCATACTCCCAGCTGAGAATTCACCCTGGGGAAAAAGGTAAGCAAATACTGAGGCAGCTGAGCCATCCTGGGTCTAATCCCCCTAGCAGTGTCTACACTGGGCATTGCTGCACTTGTAGAACGTGGTCATTGGCTCATCTGCAGGGGGAGTCTTGTGCTGCATAAAGTGAGCATGAGGGTGTTCACACTGGGGACATGGCTGGGCAGGAGAATGGACATTCTCCTGGATAGTTGCTCTCCCAGGCAGCTGCTCCCCCAAGCACATTATTCACTTCTTCAGCTTTGGATACTTCCAATTTGTGACCTTGTAGGTGATATTGTACTGGGAGGGCACATGTTGCAGGCGGAGCAGTGACAACGCTGTCCCTCCTCCAGGATCAACTCACTCCCCAGCCCAGGCAAAACAGCACTATTGTCTCAGACTCCAGCCCACAGGCTCCAGCTCCCAGCTATAAAATAATCTTTAAATAATTTTATAATTTCCTGGTTGTATTCTAAAAATTTTATAGGAAATCTTTTGCTCTCTAGTAGAAAGTCAGTCATTAGATTGAATGCTGAACCAAAAATTAGAATATCTATTTGTGTTATCAGGATGGCTGTCTATAATATTTTAAGTTAGGCTAATTCCTCTTTCATTGTATTTATATAAAATTGTGGTGTTCATATTTGCAAAAATTGTTTTAATATTCTAGTTTATACGATTATGATATCTATGAATTTTAAAAATGTTTAAAGTAGATAAAGTTTATATTTTTATTTGACTATGTTAATTATTTTAGAAGCAATATTTCAGAGATCATAAATTTAATTTTGGGAACCTATTTTTGACAGGTTGTCTCAAGAAATAATACTTGAAAAAATTGAGTTGTTTGCTGGAATTAACACATGGGTTGAAAGCTGTGTGAATAGTTATTAAAGTCTAGTAGCAAGTAAGTGTTTACCAAGTTGATTGGAAGGGTCTTGTATGTGTCACTGGGACTGATGTTAGGTCCAGTTAGGCTCTTTTAACAGCTCCATCGATGATCAGTCAGAAGAAACAGACAACATGTTAATTATCTCTCTGGAGCCATTAAGTCTGAGTATCAATCTATAAAAAGTGTCAGCCCAGAGTGCTTAGTTCAAATATGCTCAGAAATAAACTTTAAAATAAAAGACTGCTACAGAATTTGTATTTCAACAAAAAGGTAATGGAATAATGTTTTAAATTTTATATTGCAGAGGTATTTTCTAAATTATCAAGGAAATTGGACAAAGGTGACTTTTTAAGTGTACCTTAATGTGTTTTTATTTGACCACAGAGATGAAAGTGAACATTTTATAAGGTACATGAGAAATAGCAGACAAATAATTATATACAGACTTAGATCATGCATTTGTCGTTGACCATCAGCTTTTCCTTATAGCTAAGCACTATGAACTCTTACTGCACTGTCAGCTTTGCTTCACTCTTTGAGCAATCCTGACTATAGCTCATGGGGCTGAAAGAAAGTCTATCCAATAATCCAGAGCAAAACAGACAGCCCAGACCCTCTCTGCTAATCTGGGCTAACCTTGCAGCTCATTTATGTAATTGAGTTTCTGCCATCTTCCTGACTCTAACTTGAATCCCTTTTCTACCTTTCTCCCTTGTGCTTGCTTTAGTCCCATCTTTATAACGTGATGGTTCTCCAGTTGCTGTGGCATGAGTTTTTCCTTTTTCTTTCTAATCATACGTCCTCTTCTCACTCTAGGAACAGGAAATTTCTGTTTCTGCATCCCAGTCTCTGCTTCATGCTGACAGACACCTGTGACACTGTATATGTGGCTGCCTATCTGCTTCCCCAAATATAAATATCTCTAGCTGTTCCAATATTCCATTTTCCTATGTTCCATCTTCATGCATGTTGAAATACTCTATTATTCAATCTTTCTAATAGCAACAATTTACTACCACAAATGAGTAGCATATACATAAGTGTAACTAATAAAATTACAAAGAAACAAAATGTTTCCTTAATTTTAATACAAAGATAGCGATGTGAATTTATTTCACAATTATCATTAGAAGTACATGGGAATTTAAAGCAGAATATCCCATATTAAAAAAAAATTCTAAGTGAATGTAGCATATTTGTTATTAGACCAATCTCATTTACTAATTGCATTAAGGGAATACATGTATTGTTTTTACTGTTTTAATTTGAATAAATTTTCTAATATTCAAAATTTTTCTGATGGGGCAATTTTCTATTACATTCAGGTTTTTTTTTTAGTAGTAATTGGAATTTTGCATTCAATAATATGCTATGTATCAGTGATATTTTAAAAGTGATAATCTAATAGTACTAATTCTTTTCTTGGAAAATAAGGCAGAAAAAGTATCCTATTGCTCAGCAGCCCATGCTCCACATAATATGCCTGGGTGCCTACCAATTTGTTAAACTTCATCCATGCTTAGCTACCCAAAGGGAGCTTTTCTGAAGCTTTTTCATGAAGCATATAAGAATTCTTCAGGGCTGGGTGCAGTAGCTCACACCTGTAATCCTAGCACTTTGTGAGGCCGAGTGGCAGATCACAAGGTCAAGAAATCCAGACCAACTGGGCCAAAGTGGTGAAACCCCATCTCTACTAAAAATACAAAAATTAGCTGGGCATGGTGGCACAAGCCTGTAGTCTCAGCTACTCAGGAGGCTGAGGCAGGAGAATCACTTGAATCTGGGACATGGAGGTTGCAATGAACTGAGATCATGCCACTGCACTCCAGCCTGGTGACAAAGTAGGATTCTGTCAGAAGAAAAAAAAAAGAAGAAGAAGAAGAAGAACTCTTCAGTTCTCTACTAAGCTCTCTTCTTGGCATCCTTTGCCTATTGTCCAAATGCTTTATAAGGCCAGTTATCCTTCTTTGCCAAACATACCACATCTTTCTTGAATTTATTCTCATATCTTACTATCTATGGGAACCCTGCTTTCTGACTTCCAAAATTCTGAATCTTGTATGTATTGGTGTGAGTGTAAATATTTAACAACCAGCTATCCTAGAGGAGCAAAAACCTCAATTCATACCATTTACCAATTTTAATGACAGAAACGTCTACCACCATGGACAATTTTGAGCTATCAAAGTGACTTCACTAATTAGAAGTCAGGACATGTATATTATTTACTGCTGCCTAAAAAAAACAGTCAGCTAGTTTAATAGCTTAACAGCTTAAAAGAACATATATTTATTATATCACAGTTTCAGTTAGGAATTCAGGGTCTCTCATAAGACTGCAGGCAAGGTGCCAGCCAGGGCTTTCATCTCAAATGAAGATTTAAATGAGACACTTTTAAGTTTGTTCACATGGTTGTTGGAAGAATTCAGTCTTCTTAAAGTCATCATTTCTATCTTCTCATTGACAACCTAATGAAATCCTCTTCCCTGGAACTCTTGCCTACCTGAGTTAAAAACTGCTCAGTCAGGGGACTTCTTCTGGCAGATGTTATATTACCTGGACTGGGTTGTGTCCAACTCTCCCTCATTACACTTAAGTCTCAGCAAGATGACAATGAGTCCAAACATCAATGTAGAATCCTAACCCCTTCCCCCTCAGATACACACAAAAAAAATCTTTTCATCAGAAGGCAACTGTTTTAACCTGAAGCTACCTGTATTAGTTCCTTTTGACACTGCTGATAAAGACATACCCAAGACTGGGCAATTGACAAAAGAAAGAGGTTTAATGGACTTACAGTTCCATGTGACTGGGGAGGCCTCACAAATCATGGTGGAAGGCAAGAGGAGCATGTCATGTCTTACATGGATGGCAGTAGGCAAAGAGAGATTGTGAAGGGAAACTCCCCCTTATGAAACCTTCAGATCTTGTGAGAATTACTCACTACTATATGAACAGCATGGGAAAGACCTGCCCCCCATGATTCAATTACCTCCCACTGGCTCCCTCCCACAACATATGGGTATTCAGGATGATATTTGTGTGGGGACACAGCCAAACCGTATCATTCCACCCCTGGTCCCTCCCAAATCTTATGTCTTCACATTTCAAAATCAATCATGCCTTCCCAACAGTCCCCCAAAGTCTTAACTCATTTCAGCATTAACTCAAAAGTCCACAGTCTAAAGTCTCATACAAGACAAAGCAAGTTCCTTCTATGAGCCTGTAAAATCAAAAGCAAGTTAGTTATTTCCTAGATAAATGAGGGTACAGGCATTAAGTAAATAACATTCCAAATGGGAGAAGTTGGCCAAAAGAAAGGGGCTACAGGCCCCACGCAAGTCTGAAATCCAGTGGGGCAGTCAAATCTTAAATCTCCAAAATGATCTCCTTTGACTCCATGTCTCACATGCAGGTCCTAAGAGGTGGGTTCCCATGGTCTTGTGCAGCTGCACCCTTGTGGCTTTGCAGGGTACAACCTCCCTCCTTGCTGCTTTGACAGGCTGCATTCAGAGTCTGTGGCTTTTCCAGGTACACAGTGCAAGCTGTCAATAGCTCTACCATGCTGTGGTCTGGAGGACGGTGCCCCTCTTCTCACAGCTCCACTAGGCAGTGACTTAGTAGGGACTCTGTGTGAGAGCTCCAACCCTACATTTCCCTTCTATACTACCCTAGCACAGATTCTCCCATGAAGGCCTCGCCCATGAAGCCAACTTTTTACTGGACATCCAGGTACTTCCATATATCATCTGAAATCTAGGCAGAGGTTCCCAAGCCCCAGTTCTTGACTTCTGTGCACTAGCAGGCTCATCACCATGTGGATACTGTCAAGGCTTGAGGTTTGCACCCTCTGAAGTCATGGCCCAAGCTCTACATTGGCCCCTTCAGCCATGGCTGGAGTGGCACCAAGTCCCTAAGATGCACACAGCACAAAACCACTTTTTCCTCCTAGACCTCTGGCCCTGTGATGGGAGGGACTGCCATGAAGTCCTCTGACATGCCCTGGAGACATTTTCCCCATTGTGTTGGGGATTAGCATTCAGCTCCTTGTTTTTTCTGCAGCCAGCTTGAATTTCTCCTCAGAAAAAAAATGGGATTTCCTTTTCTATCATATTGTCAGACTGCAAATTTTCTAAACTTTTTTTGTTTCCCTTTAAAACTGAACATCTTTAACAGCACCCAAGTCTTACCTCTTGAATGCTTTGATGCTTTCAAATTTCTTCTGCCACATATGTTAAATCATCTCTCTCAAGTTCAAAATTCCACAAATCTCTAGGGCAGGGGAAAATTCTGACAGTCTTTGGTAAAACGTAACAAGAGTCAGCTTTACTCCAGTTCCCATCAAGTTCCTCATCTCCATCTGAGACCACCTCAGCCTGGATTTCACTATTCATATCATTATCAGATGATCAAAGCCATTCAACAAGCTAGGGAGCTCCAAACTTTCCCACATTTTCTTGTCTTCTTCTGAGCCCTTAGAACTGTTCACACGCCTGCCTGTTACCCAGTTCCAAAGTCACTTCCATGTTTTCAGGTATCTATCAGCATCACCCCACTCCTGGTACCAATTTACAGTATTAGTTCACTTTCACACTGCTGATAAACACATAGTCAAGACTGAGCAATTTAAAAAAGCAAGAGGTTTAATGGACTTACAGTTCCATGTGGCTGGGGAGGCCTCACAACCATGATGGAAGGCAAGAAGGGGCAAGTCACATCTTACATGGATGGCAGTAGGCAAAGAGAGATTGTGCAGGAAAACTTCCCTTATAAAACCACCAGATCTCATGAGACCTATTCATTATCATGAGAACACCAGAGGAATGCCAGTAATGAATCAATTACCTGCCATGGGGTCCCTCCCACAACATGTGGGAATTCAAGATGAGATTTGGGTGGGGACACAGCCAAACAATATCACTAATGTTGGTTCTCCACATTAAATTATTTTAAGTTTATTTTGTTAAGTAATAGCATTACCCAATTCAATTCATCACTGTTAACTTTAACTTTGCTTTTGCTTCAAGAGACCTTTGTTGCATTCTTTTCTTTTTTTTTTTTTTTGTTAATATTTTTTATAGATAGGGTGCTTCTCTGTCATCCAGGCTGGAGTATAGTGATGAGATTATAGCTCACTGCACCTGGAACTCCTGGACTCAAGCCATTCTCCCTCCTCAGACACCCTAGTAGCTGGAATTACAGGCATGCACCACCATGCCTGGCTAATTTTTTTGTAGAGATGTGTCTCACTGTGTCGCCCAGACTAGTTTCAAACTCCTGGGCTCAAGACATCCTTCCACCTCAGCCTCCCAAAATGCTGGTATTATAAGTGTGAGCCAGCACACATGGCCTTTGTGAAGTTCTTAATTTCTATGTTTACTAACATTATTCTGAATATACACACAAAGTTGCTGTAGCAGAATAGAAGATTTTTAATTACTTATCAAAAATAATGCATTTGTAGTTCTCTCATGCCCCAATTCTTACCTCTGGGGACATATGTTGAAAGCTACATGTTGTCCTACACATAGGAAATCAGTATCATAGGTGAGAAACCAAAAATACATAAATCTGGACATTGATATAAGAGAGAGACAGCTGCCTCCTCCTTTCCTGAGAATGTTTCCTTAGAAATATAGCAGAAAGGACTCTGGGTTCTAATCTTTTGGACGGTAAATACATTTTCAATAGGAAAGGTAAGACCAGCATATTGACAGTCCAAGAGTATCTCTACAGTCTCAAGTCTCATCTCCTCTTAAAATACAGCTCATTGCTCTGGGGATGAGCTTGAAATATAAGCTCATCCAAATCTCTCTGAATGGTCTCTCATTATCTACTTATTCATAAGATAAGTTAGGCTTGTCTTATAATCTAGGTCCCAAGTTTCAGCAAAATTTGCTCTAAACTCCCTGCCTGTGCAGGAACATAAAAATGTTTTTCCTACAGTCTCACACATTTCTGTTTCTCTGGAACTTTAAATACAGCATTAGCACACTTCTCTGAAACCTCATTCTCCTCTGAGTAACTCCTATACCCCCTTGCCTTAATTCTAACCTGGACATTCTTTGAGGTCACTATTTCTCCTCTAATCCATACAGGTAAAGGATGTTCTTTTTCTCAATCTCAGCAAGGTCCTATCCATTCAGGAGATGAGGGTAAGTGTCCTTTTTGCTCTCCTGCTACCTTCAGGTCCTTTTTCCCCCCTTCCTTTTTGCTAAATTCTGCACTGTTGAAGTGCAAGTCATTTTAGCCATCTTATAAGTTTCTCACCTCAATCCTGCCATCTTCCGACTTCCCAACTATTTCTCTTCACTTGCCAAAAGCCTTAGCTTCTGGCATGGTATCATGAGTTTGTCATCAACAAAACTGTGTCACTTCCAAAATAATTTCAAATATTTCATTCTTTGTTGACCTGTTCCTGCCTTTCTGGCTCACATGTTTTATTTGTCCTTCTGGTTCTTCATGACCTCCATCCCAAGAACTTCACCAAATGCTTACCATCTATCATTTGCCTGTCTTCATTTCTCTCTTTGCTTAATGCATACTTAATAATTTACTCAATCACTATCTTACCACATTCATTTGATGTTTCATCTCAAATTTAATAAAACTACAATTTTGCTCATGATAGTTCCTATACCTAAGCATCCTTGGAATCCTTACCTCAATAAATAACACCATTGTACTTTGGTTAATACATCTCAAAACCTGTTTCCTGTATCAAGGTCATACATTCACTAATTCAAAAAATTTTCCAATACACTTTTAAGCACCAGAGAAACCATAGTTCAGAATCAGAATTTAACATAAATCTCAAACCAACTCACTGCCAATGTTCACTCTGTGGCCCAAACCTATATTATTATTTAATCTATAATTCTGAAATAGCTCCCTAACTAATCTCTGTTCTTCCCCTCCTGGCCCATCCAAATCATTCTCATGTGGCAGTTGACATGTCTTTTAACAGAACTACTTAAAACTTCTGTAGCTGTTCCTTGCACTTATAACTTCATATAAATGTGTTACCATGAACTAAACCTGTATAATTTGGCCCCTAGTCACCTTTTCTTCTCAGTACATGACACTTGCTCTCTGGGTCTCTAGCTCTAGCTCTCTGTGCAATAGGCTACCATGGTTTTTCAGGTCTCAGAACTCAATAACCTCTTTACTTCTGCCGGTCTTTGGGCTTGCTGTTCTCTCTGAATATATTTTCTTTCTAATCTTTGCATGAATGACCTCTTCCTGTCCTTCAATTCTAAGAGTAGATATTTCCTCTTCCAAAAGGCCTTTCATAAGGAATCTTCAGCCTTCCTTTATTATCCTTAATTACAGGACTTTGCTTATTCCATTACATTCATTACAACATACCATTTTATTTCACGTGTATATATTATATATATTTATCATTTATTTATATAAATTCATTTGTTTATTATGTATCTCCTCATGACAGTGCCAGCCTCATGAAGACAGATATAACAATGGTCATGCCTGTAGTTAAAATGCCAGTAACTGCATATTAATTGGAATATGTGGAATATGGTGACACTAAATTCTACAAATATCTGTAGCACGAACAAAGGATCTCCCTACTTTCAAAAACCTAGAATCTTCATTCAACCAATAGGAGGACAATATGTTTTTAAACGGTTTCCAGAGCTCAACAGTTTTCTGAAGTCAGCGCATCTCACAGAGAGAGAGCACATTTTCACAGATCCTAAAACTGATTCTTAACTAGAGAGGGGAGCCAGGGGTGATGCCCTCCTGGCCAGATATATAATTGATGTCTTCTAGGTATATGGAAGCAGAGGCAATTTGAATACATCCCCAAAGTAATTCTCCAGTGTCACCTCCTACCTCCATCCCCACACTATTCTACTGGTGAAGAATCAAGAAATTCTAGGTAATAATATGATTTTGAAACTTCCTTGTTGAAAGCCCACAAATGGTTCCTTAAGATGGTGCATGTAATTTTCAATGATCAGGTCTGTGTTCATGTCACCAGCTTCAACTCACCACTCCCTGACTCATGCTGTTCTCTGCATCAATGAAAGACTGTTCTCTTTCCTTTACACTGTGTATATGCCTACAAACACACACACACAAAATATATAGTATTTATATTTAGGTACATTAAATTACTAAAGATACACAAACATACACCTTCAATAATTTAATAGTTTCTAGTGGTTGAACTTTATAATCATTTGTCATCCAAGGGATTCAGTCTCCCAAACATTCATATGAAGAGTATTTTATCCAATTAAGCCAACCCAAAGCAATGAATTTCTCAGTTACTGAAATATGAAGACTTGTATAAGCCATTGGTTCCCACCTTGTTAAGGTAGTATGCATTCAAACTATCTGGACAGCTTTCTTCAAACTATAGCTGCATATATCCCTATTCCTACCTCACTCCACCTCACAGTCAGATTATATTATTCATTAGTTATGTGGATTGGGGAAGAATAGGTATTCTGAAAAACCCTCTTGGTCATTCTGCATTGCTCTGAATGTTCTGCCCTAGTTAAAAATGGCCAATATATACCCAATCTTAATGGATGCTGATATATTGGAACAAGGTATAAAAAGTAAAAAAAAAAAAGAAAAAAACCAAAAACATTATTTTGCATCAGGAATCGAACCTAATTAGTAATTACATGTATCTGGATAGTTACGTTTTTCTTCCAGATTTGTTTACTGTAAGTAGCTGCACCTTTGCTTTGCATCACCTGCCAAGATTAATGTATTAATTACACAAATATTTATAAATGCATCCACAATATGATAGCTGCTATGCTATATGCTGGCAATATAAGCAATGAGCAAAAAAGTACATACTCCCTATGCCTAACAAGCTTCCAGTCTAGGAGGGGAGTCACATATTAATAAAATAACTACATTGACGAATGTAATTATCGATCAAGATAGGTATACTCAAGGAAATAATCACAGTTCTGTGAGAGGATATATCACATATATCAGACTTTACTAGGAATCAAGGAAAGCTTCCTGAAAAAAATTTGGCTGTGACATTAAGGATGAATGAGTTAACACATAAAGAAGGAAGAGGAAGAGTGTGGTCATGACAGAGAGAAACAATGTAGGTAAAATCTATGTGGTGAAAATGAGAAGGCAGATCCCAGGTATTCAAGGCTAATAGAGTGAACAGCAGAGGCTCAAGGGGAAACCAAAACCAGAGGCTTCATGGGTAGCAAGGGGCTAGACTATCAGGGCCTTGCTGGTTGTTTTGAAGACTTTTTTTCTAAGATCAATGATATCTCATTGAGAAGACAAAATATACAAAAATCTGTTTTGAGGCAATTCTGTATTCTTGGCAAAAGAAAAGGGCAACTTGGATTATGAAGGTGGTGATGGAGATAAAGGGAAATGGATCAATTCATGAAATATTTAGAAAGAAATACAGATTGGGTTTGATATGGCAGTTGAGGTACCAAGGGAGTCAGGGATTGCCTCCACCTCTCCTGTTTTACAAGTGTCATCTTTTAAACTTGGGGACAGTTTGGTGATAAAGAGTTTAATTTTGTACCTGATAAATTTGAAGTATTTGGAGATAGTCAAGTAGCAAAATGTTAAGTTGGCAGTTAGACATTCAGGACTAAAGCCCAGAGAAGAGAACTGAGCTGGAGATATATTCCAAGATGATCATTTTACATGCTGTAATTGAAATCATAGCATGGATGAGGTTGCATAGGTAAAGAATACACAATAAGAATAGAAGAAATCCTAGAATAAACCTTAAGAAATTCCAACATTCAATAGTCACGTTAAGGTAGCTGACCCTGACAAGAGAGATCAGAAAAGAAGCTATAGAGGCAGAAGAAAACCCAGGAGAATATGGCGCTGAAAAAGCCAAGGGAGAAGAGAGGTTTAAGGATATAATCAGCGTTGTTCAATGACGCTGGAAGGTCAAACCAGAAGATAACTGGTAAGTGTCCACTGAACACGGAAACATGGAAATCTTTAGTGATGTGAGAGCTCTTTTGTAGAATAATAGAGCAGAAGTTAAATTGAATTAACTTAGGAGTGAAATATAAAGAAATGCAAACAGCATGCACAGATCATTCTTCCAGAAAGCTTGATTGCAAAGAAAAAAAGGGCAGTAGCTTCAGGACTTATACAATGAAGGCACTGTTTTATTTTATTTGTGTTAATAAGAGGCATTCATATATATATATACATATACACATACGACACAAAGGAGAGGAGGAGCAGAAAAGAAAGAAAGGGTATTATGGATAATGAAAGATTCCTGAGAAAATGGGGCAGCAGGAGAGACCAAAGCACAATGCAAGGTCTTGCCTCAGACAGGCATTTAGGGAACTTCTCTATTATAAAAGTAGTGAGGGATGAGAGATGGGAACCAAATGTAGGCAGATTGGAACATTTGATTTGCCTGGCATTTAAAGGTGAGTTCTATGTTTTGTAAAGTGGGAAGAGATATCTACAAAGAAATAGAAAGCTATTGGGGGAAGTTTGATCATAGTGGAGAGGACTTAAAATAGTTTGGGCTGTGATTAGAACCCAGAGGAACCTCAATGGTTCATGAAGTCCTGGGCAGGATTAAGAGGCAATCTGAGGTTGTTGATCATGAGGGGAATACATTTTATTTCTTTCAATTTCCGTTCTTTCCAAACACTACCACCCTGTTTGTCAGTTCGAATTTTGGATCATAATTTGTACCCCTCCTTATACTAAACTATATTGTGGGTGTGTGTATGTATGTGTGTGTGTGTGCATGTGTGTGTGTGTGTGTGTGTGTGTATTTGTGTTTATCTTCCAACAGAATCATAGCACCTTAAGAAACTTAGTATTTACTTATCATCTCAAAATATGCTTGGTTTAACAAACTACATACAAACTCAATACTTAATAAATACTTGCTTTGAATAAATAAATAGGTGTTCATTTGGATATAATACAGAAAACATGAAAGGTTTCTAAGGTTTTAAATCTCAAACATCAGTTCCTAGATTTAGCCCCAGACACATGAAATCTTCAATGTTATATATAATTCCAGAATGCCAAATATCTGAACTCACACACACTATGGCTCTTGCCTGACTGTAGATATATTTGAACTGTTATTCTATAGAGTTGTGTGCCTGAACGTTTTTTGCAAATCTTCCTGCAAATTGTCTCTAAGGCAGTAACATCACTGAATCAGATGTATACTTAATGAAAGACTGCAAGTAAGAGCATTTTACAGCCCGGCGCAGCGTTTCACACCTGTAATCCCAGCACTTTGGGAAGCCGTGGTGGGTGGATCACGAAGTCAAGAGATCGAGACCATCCAGGCCAACATGGTGAAACCCCGTCTCTACTGAAAAATACAAAAAATTAGCTAGGCGTGGTGACGCATGCCTGTAGTTCCAGCTACTCGGGAGGCTGAGGCAGGAGAATTGCTTGAACCCGGGAGGCGGAGGTTGCAGTGAGCCGAGATCGCGCCATTGCACTCCAGCCTGGTGCGCACCCGGTGACAGAGTGAGACTCTGTCTCAGAAAATAAAAGGGCATTTTACATGGAAAATGTAAATGTGTTTTTAAATATGCAGGTAGAATAAAAGGTTCAGCTATAAGATATTTTGATTTAAGTTTTACCATTGAAATTAAGGAATTTGATACTTAACCTTCAAGAGCTGCTATGCTGCTGAATGGAAAACTATTTTTGATTACAAAACAAGCAGTTAACGTGCTTTGCTTTAAAAAGATTTGCTTCAGAGACAGTGAGGTTAGCTGCTATTTTGCATTTCAAAATGAGGCCCTGATTTCCTGTTACGGAGAGTCTTGCTGATATGTCCCCAGGTTCCACAGCTATGCCTCGCTGCTTGAGTTTTGCTTCACTGTGTCCTTCTGCCTACATACTTGAGGGCTCTGTCCTCCATTTGCCATCAAGCAGCTGCCTAAGAATCCATCTGTCATCCGTCTTTCACACGAGCACCACCCAAAGGAGTCCCTCCTGCAACACATCAAAAGTATTCCTGTGCCGAAGAACTGTCTGCATTCAAAATCCAGCAGAAAACAAGTTCAAGGGGAGACACTAAGAATATATGACTGGTTTGAAATACTAAAATAATTGCAAATGGAAATAATCTGGCAAAATTATAAGTAGAATGGCAAAATGACTAGTTATGTATACCTAATATATTAATATTCAAGGAAAAGGGGTGGAAAAAAAGTAACACAACACCAAAAGGTTTTGAATGCATGAACAAAAGTAGAAAGATAAATTAATATATGGGTGAGCACTTTGATTTCTGAATACAGAAATACTTCCACAACTAAAAGATAGAAAAAATTTTAAAAATAAAAATATGAAATAGTAAACTAATTTTTAAAAAGATATCCCCAACAATAATTATGATAATGCAGACATATAAAAGAGGATTTTAACATTTATGTTTCAGTATAAAGTTTACACTGATCTATAACCTGACAGAAATTTGGTGACAAGTAACCAAGGCACTGTCTTCACTGTCTTCATGTCCCATGAGTCTCAATAGCTATCAGCATCACTAACACCGAAAAAAATGTCCTGTGTTTTAAAGGGGTGGGGAACTCATCTGATATACTGTTTATCCTCTTGATAATGAAAAGAACTGGCAGAGTGAATTTGTACAAGGAAGGGCAAAGAGAATAAAATTTAAAAAACCAAGGCTATTAGTCAAAAAGAATGAAAAAAAAAAAGAACCCTAAGTTCCTCAAGGAAAAGTGATTAAAAGCATGACACTCAAAGGTCCAAAGGGAATAAATGATTCAAACAAGGCTAGAGTGTTAAAATATACATCTAGAAGGATTTGACACCTAAATTTCTAAAGGATTTGAATGATTTTCAACAGACCTCAGGCTAAAAATTTGCAATGAGAACCTCTCAGAAGCAAATACCAAGGGGAAAAAAGTCAGCTGTTAATAAAAAGGAATTTGTATTTTATTTTCATTAGTTCACATTTGTTTAATTTTCCTAAAAGAATATGACTTTAAAAAGAATAAAGAAAATAACAGTTTGTATTGACTAAATAGAATATTTGTGATCATTTTGCAAACATTGGCATATTGAAGTTTTTTATAACAGTGACATTCAACAAATGTCACAGAAGAAATAGCAAACCAAACAATTAAAAAAGAAGCAAAACTGTCTACCTATAGTCCTATATCAGATAGACATTGAGGAGACATGATTTGAAAGCCATAGAGACAGTGTGAATTATGAATGTTTTCACAAATATAGGGGAGAAAGTCACTTACAGTGAGGTTCAGAGGACAGGCATAAACACCTTCCCTAACTATCTACCACCAGGTACAATATCTGAAATTCAACCAGAATTATCTTTTTAATAATTTAAAGATATTTAGGATTTAGTAGTCATCTCTTTTAATTCTAGAAAAGAGCAGTTTATAGCAAAATAAAAGCAAAAAGTCCTGATAAAAATCTTCACTGACAGGGATTGTCTATTGCAGCATTTTATAAGGATGGGGCATCAGAAAGCAGAGTAAGGATGGAGTAAAATGTAAAAAGAATTCAAAAAGAAGCTTTGAATATTTCCCAGTTTTACAAGGCTTGCAGTGTTTTCAGTTGTATAACATCTGTGGGCAAAATGGAAAAATGAATCATTGAAGGAAAAAGGTAACTCTGTGCCTATTGAGAGGAGAATGCTAATCTCATTCCATCATTTTTCAAAGTATGGTATTTCATCAAAGACACCCTTAGCATTACAGCACAGTTATGCACCACATAACAATGTCTCAGTCAGCAACAGATCTCTTGTATACCAGTGGTCCCATAAGATTATAACGGAGCTGAAAAATTCCTAGAGCCTAGTGAGTTGTAGCCACAGTATTGTCATAGCACAACACATTACTCACATTCTTGTGGCAATGCTGGTGTAAACAAACCTACTGTGCTGCCAGTCATATTCGAGTATAGCACATACAATTATGTACTTGAAAATAAATGACGTTACAAGTTTGTCTTTACTAAACTATATTTTTCTGATAATTTTAGAGTATACTCCTTCTACTTATCTTTTTTTTTAAAAAAAGCTAACTGTAAAACAGCCGCAGGCAGGTCCTTCAGGAGATATTCCAGAAGAAGGCATTGTTATCACAGGAGATGACAGTTCCATATGTATTATTGCCCTTTATGATCTCCTAGTGGGACAAGATGTGGAGGTTAAAGACAGTGGTATTTGTAATTCTGGTCCTGCGTATGCCTAGGCTAATGTATGAGTTTTTGTCTTAGTTTTTAACAAAAAATTTTAAATAATAAAAATAAAACAATTTAAAAACCTTATAACAGTACAAAGAAAATATTTTTGTACAGTAATACAGTGTGTTTGTATTTTAAGTGTTATTAAAAAGAGCCAAAAAGTTTTAAAGAATTAAAAAGTTTATAAAGTAAAAAATTGACAGTAAGCTAGGAGTAATTTATTTTTGAAGAAAGAAGAAGTATTTTTTATAAATTCAGTTTAGTCTAAGTATACAGTGTTTACAAAGTCTACAGTAGTATACAGTAATGTCCCAGGCCTTTATATTCACTCACCACTCGGTTAATCCACTAACTTACCCAGAGCAACTTCCAGTCCTGCAGGTTTCATTCATGGTAAGCACACTATACAGGTATAGCATTTTGATCTTCTATATCATATTTTTACTGTACCTCTTCTATGTTTAGATATGTTTAACTGCACACATAATTACCATTGTGTTACAATTGTCTACAGTATTCAGTACAGTAGCATGATGTACAGGTTTGCAGCCTAGGAGCAGTAGACTATGCCATATAGCCTAGGTATGTAGACTACACTATCTAGGTCTGTGTAAGTGCATTCTATGATGTTCACACAATGACAAAATCACCTAATGACCATTTCTCAGAATGTATCCTTGTCTTTAAGTGATGCAAGACTGTATTTAATATATGGTAGGAGTCTTTTGAGCTCTTATAAAATCCCCAACATTTCACTGATGGGAAACACAGATAAAGTGTTCCTTACTAAGTTCATAAACCAGTTAGTTATAGAGCTAAGACAGGCAGCTGATTTTCTCAAATCTAGTAGATTCACAACGCATCTCACTGTTTTTTTCCTAAATTTTTCTTCCTCAGATAAACCTACTGATGTAAGTGATGTCACCAATGTTATTAGAGCATATCACCGTGCTGTATCTGCCCTACTAAACTGGTATCTGAAAGTACACTATGATTCAGCAAATTGGAGTGGAACATTTCATTTCTTATTTCATGAAAACATTGTTGTAAATTTCATTTTATTTCTAAAAATAATGGATGCCATTGAAACTATTTTCAGTGGAATTTTACTTTCAAACTTAGAAATATTTCATTTGTAGAAGGGCTGTGCCTACCATAGAAAGGTATCAATGGTGAAATATTATAATAAGTAAATGGAATATCTATTTGAACTGTAGATTGAAGCAACACCTATCATGAGTTGACTATTCAGCTTCAGTTGTGATTGAAATGTCTCGTTTGTTTTTTATTCAAGTTGATATCAAAAATAATAAGAGAGATTATATAATCAAACCAAAATGTTCCACTGCAGGCTTTTGTAGATCCAGTTCTCTGGGAGTTGCTAGGCCAGTGTTGTCATTAATTTCAAGGTTACAATTGGAGTGTGTGGAATAATGACAGGAAATTTTCTCTAGGTGGGAGCCACTTTACTTGTTGCTTTGGAAAAGGACTTGATACCCATAACAGCCATCCAGTGCTAAAGGAGTGATAAGGAATGTAGTCATTCTTAAGTACGTTGGCCACAGAATGACACCCTAAAAATGCAAAGGGCTTCGCCTATGCCTAATCCTATAAATAATATCTAACATGACTAGAATTCATTCACTTATAAAACGTCCACACATTCAATTTATCATAAACTTTCACAGGCAAATAATATCATGCCATACTGTTTCGCCTCCCCTTTCCCATTATTTGAGTGATCAACTTTTAAAAATGAAACCATATTAAGAAGTTTTGTTTAAATAAGAACAAAGTAACAGATTACACAGATGTCTCACTTAAAAGAAAAAGAATGCATAAAACAGTGAAAATTATTGGATACATTTGGTCTCCAAATTCATTTATCACATTACAACAAGCAATCATGTTTTCTGCTACCCAGAAAAAAATGGAGACCTTGGATGACCCTCTAAATCTTTGCTCAGTGTTTCAAGAATTTTGAGGACTCTGCTACAGAAAGAGTACCAAGTAATTCCTTTCAATTCTCATCTCAAAACTGATCTCTTCTCTTGGCTCTCTCTGTCACTTCAGGTTGTTGCCTGATGCATGCCTTTCAGAGGCTATGTGACTCATGGTGAGTTTGCCTTACTTTACTTCCCACTTCAAGGGGCAGATGCGAAAATAAACTCTGTACCATCATAGGGAGAAGTTGTTTCCATTCATTGGAATTGGACGTCTTCATCTAGTTTCTACTTCCTTTCATTCTTATGCTGTTACTATCAGAGTCCTCTGATAACCTCCCTGCCCTGCCCTGTTCTCCAACATGGCTCTATACTTTTTTTTTTTTTTTTTTTTGAGACAGAGTCTCGCTCTGTCACCAGGCTGGGGTGCAGTGGTGCAATCTCGGCTCACTGCAACCTCTGCCTCCCTGGTTCAAGCAATTCTCCTACCTCAGCCTCCAGAGTAGCTGGGACTATAAGTACATGCCACCACATCCAGCTAATTTTTGTATTTTTGGTAGAGACAGGGTTTTACCATGTTGGCCAGGATGGTCTCGATCTCTGGACCTTGTGATCTGCCTGGCTTGGCCTCCCAAAGTGCAGGATTACAGGCATACACCACTGTGCCCAGACCTATACTTCCTATACCAAACTTTTGTTTCACTTTTATTTGTTCAACAAATATTCAAAATAGTACTATGTGCCAGATACTTCTCTAGATGCTCTAAAAACATACAACAGGAGAAAGTATTCCTTGTCCAAGAAATTCACAAATTTTAGGGCTCTACAATTTTAATAATGACATTCTAACACAAGAATCCACTCCTTGATAGAACTCTCTACCCATTTATCTCTGAAATCATTCATTACTCTTAGAATATGCAATTATTTGCTACAATATAGATTGATGGTCTGGTATAGTGAAGAGAGTGATGGAAATAAAATTAGGCCACCCCAGTTCAAATCTTATCTGCCATTTTCTGGCTATGTGACTTCCCAGGTCTCAGTTAAGTGGTTATTCGCTAAGCATGAGTGTCCTTAACTGTGAAATTGTTGTAACAATGACCTACTCACAGGGTCATATGAAGACCACTTGAAATAATTTGTGGAAATTTCAGCACAGCTTCTAGTCCTTAGTAGGCACTCAATAAATGTTGTTTTAGTCAAATAAATTACAATAAAAATGATACATTAGATGCCGACAGTGTACTAACTCCTTAACTGTTTATTTTTTAAAAATTTAAGACTTAGAGAAAAGTTGTAAAAGCAATACAAGTTCTCTCATAGCCTTCACTCTGATTTCTCAATTTTAAATAATGTATTTTCAAATAAACAATATTTCATAAATTTTCTACATCTTTGAAAGTAATTTTCAGACATAATGTCCCTTCATCCCTAAATACTGCAGCATTTCTGAAGAACAGTAACATTCACTCATACAACCAGAGTAAAATTGTCAAAATTAGAAACAAACATTGATACAGTATGATAATCTATAGACTTACTCAAATTTCATCAATTATTTCACTAATGTCCTTCATTGAAAAAGAAAATCAAATGTTTTCTGGCCTCAAATTCAATTTAGGTCCACACATTCCATTTGCCAGTTGTGTTTAAGTTCCTTAAATCTAGAAAAATTTCCCTACCTTTGTCTTTCTCAGCCCTGACATTTGAAGAATACAGGTCTGCATTTTGTAGACTGTTTCTCAATTTTGGTTTGACCAATTTTTTTCCCATATTTACATCAGTTTATGTCCTCTTGGCAAAGCAATACAAGAGTGATACTGTGTCCTTCTCAGTGCCTCATATTAGGAGACATATAAAGTCTATTTGTCCCACTAATGATGATATTAACTTTGACCACTACATTAAGGTGGTGGTGAATAATCTCCACTACAGAGTTATTCATTTTCCTTTTGTAACCAATAAACATCTGTGAGATCTTTTGAGACTAAGTAAATGCCCTATTGCTGGTTGTATTTTTGTCCACTAGTCTCACCATGCAATGTTTTTACCTAAAACAGTTATTCCTATGGAAACTGCCAAATGATGATTTCCTAATCACTTCTATGTTTATTAGACATAATCATGTAGTAACATTTACTGTTAACTGTGAACAAACTAATATTTAATTGATTCATCTAACAACCAATGTTAAGAGAAATCACCCATTTAGGCATTAGAGGAAAATGTTTTTATCTGTTAAATATGTCTTTTAACAAGCTATGTTATCATCATAAAAACAGTATCTGCTTAAAATGTATTTTTCGAACTACACTAAAACCTCAGCACAGAGAACAGTAAATCCTCACAAAAATGACTATCACTGATAGGAAACAGGAGAATAAAACACATTAGGAACAAAATTAGCCAAATAACATTTGAGTGACCTTGAGAAGTAAGAGAATGGTGTCTAAATATATTTATTTACTAACACACTGTATGCTTCTATTTTTTCAAGTCATCTTGTTTCTGAAGGAATCTATGCGCCTATCTTCACTGTGAAGATCAAAAAAAAAAACTTAAAAAATTACTATGTATTTATAAAAATAGATTTGTTGTTGGTTAACAGTAAAGAATCCAGAGAAAAACTCCTTATTATTAGAAAATATGTAAAGAACTATCTTCAAAGGTACTTTTCTATATGCTTGGAAGTCAGATTTTTAAAAAATTTTAATTTATACTCTTCTTCCTTAAGGTCCATATATTATGGATTTTATGATACCACTTGACTCCTAATTCCCAATAATAATTTTCTGAGCAATACAATGGAGTACCTAATGAGTAATAAGAAATTATGAAAAATTTACTATTTTATGATATTGGGTAGTTTATGTGTGTCTGTTGTAGAGCAACATTTTACTGTGATAGACTGAATAAAATAATGGTGAAAAGTCTTAATTATGTAATAATTGTTGATAAATTAAATTTCCAGCTTTTAAATATTTATAGTAAAACAAACTAAATGGTCCTGCTAGATGTATTTTGCTGTCTATATAGATTAGAGATGATCTGAATAAATAGATGGAGTAAAGCATTAGTATCTAATAGTCAAGAAACCAGTGTCCAGATTGAGCTCAATATTAATTAGTTATGTGATCTTGGGTGAGTAACATAACCATCACTCATCGTGGTTATTTATCTGTAAAATGAGAAAGTTGGATCATATGATCTCTTGTGGTTAAGACTTAAAATTCTAATTTATGGTAAAGAAAGAGTGTTTTAATTCTTACTGTATTTCTGAAATTCTGATTATAGTTCCAATTAGCATATTATATCCAAATGATGTATAACTCTAGCCCAGCCCCTTCTCGGAGTACCATTAACTGCATTAGTCATAATCAAAAAATAAAATATCCCTGATTGAAGTTATCAACATCCAAATCATGGCATTTTACTACACACAGTTTGCATGTATTTCCTCTATTAGTAAACATTTGCATTACTTAACTAAACCTTTCTCTTTTTTGTTCTCCCTAAACTACCTTCTTATTGTAATTTGGCTTCCATCATAATTTGTTTTCACAGGTATGGCACAAACATTCTAATCTGCCTGATAATTTTCACAATATCAATAAGATGCATTCTGGTGAATATTTTATCCTTATGTGAGTTTGGTTAATATGAAACAACTCCTTCATGTTCTGCTTTCTCTAGAAAACTGACAAAAATCAAGTTTCTGAACCACTGGATCAGCAAAGCTATCATCTCAGGCCCTGGTAAATTCACCAAGACACTGAGGTCTGATAATAGAGAGTCAGCAGATCTTGCCCCAGTGGTAACTCCACTTCACCATCAGTTTCTCTTGGAATGTGTTACTTCCTGAGTTCTACATTGGACATTTCTGCAAGCTTCAAGCCAAATATCAGGGCTATTCAGGTAGAAAAGGATCTAGTAATTTTGGACATAATTCTTAGAGGTTTACTTGATAGAAAAACACTATTAGATAAGGGCTGCCAATCAAAAAATTCAATCTCTTCCATTTAAATATTAAGAAAATGTGAGCAAGATGTAATCATAAAGGCAAACACTCAAAGTGATGATTCTAGGGGCCAGGATGTTAAAGTGAATGACAGAATGACTCAAACTCAAATCATTAGGTTACATTGAATATTTAGTTTTTAGTTTTATCTGATAACTTATACATCTAACACCGAATTCAGACAGTTCACCTAGGTGCAGAAAGACTAAAGACAAACTATTTTACCTCAAAGCGTGGATTTTTTTCCATTAGAGAAACCACCCATCTAATTCTCAGTCACTCCTGTCAAAATAAGCAGGCATCTGCACCCTGGACCAAACTTCTTCTGCCATGCTACTTTCATGACCTGCTTAGAGTCCACTTTAAAATCTGTACGGGTGTATGTAGGTAATAGCAATCACTTATCTGGCAGCCATGTCATTGTCATGCATTGCTGAAGGGTCAAGGGATGTGTTAATAGGTCAAGCCATTTTAAAGACACCTTCTACAGTCATCTTTTGATATGGATATAACTCTCACCTAGGTGCAGCCACATTTGTTCCTTCAGATTTGTTTGTTTATTTTTTAAGACAGTCTCCCTCTGTCTCCCAAGGCTAGAGTGCAGAGGCATGATCACAAGCAGCCTCGACCTCCCAGGCTCAAGTAATCCTCTCACCTCAGATTCCAGAGTAGCTGGAGGCATGTGATACCTCAACTGGCTAAAGTTTGCATTTTTTTTAGAGACAGGGTTTTTCCATGTTGCCCAGGCTGGTGTCGAACTCTTGGGATGAAGCAATTTGCCTGTCTCAGCCTCCCAAAGTGCGCCTTCTGTTTTTGATCATTACTTCTCAGGATGCCTTCAGTCTCCCATATGAAAGCCCTGCTTCTATTTTTTGAAATAGTACACATATAGACACATTCCAAATACATGCCTTTACACCCTAACACATGATTGGTAGATGGATGGATGAATGGATGGATGGATAGACCGATAGATGTCTTCTTACGCATTTTGTCTATTTTGTTCTCCCTCAAGCACTTTTGTCTCCCCCAAATAAGTTAAAGCAACTATCTACTACTGCAACCTAAGGTCCTAGGGATTCTTGTCCTAAAGATTAGTAGCTCTATATTCTAAAAAGGTATAAATCATAGAACTTTTTTATCAAGCTGGAAGATAACCTGATAGAACTTTGGGCTTCAAATTTTTTTCCAACTCCTTTTCTCCCGATTTCTGCACTCTACTTCTTGTTGCCACCAATACCATGACTGAGAACAGACACTTTACTGCCAGATGCTTTGCAGTCTTATCTCATGTGATATTACTAACAAGCATACCTGATAGTGAACATTATCCATATTTTATATGCAAAGATGCTAAAGATGAAAGAAGAATGGTAGCTGTCCAGTGCATCCCAGATCATCAGCGTTAGATTCTGGTCTGCCTGACTCAAATGTCCATGCCATTCCTACTATAAAAGACTGTCTCACAATGAGACTTGTCACTTCCATGCTTTAAACCTACCTGTAGTATCTAATAAAAAATAGATCAGAGACAACACGGTCCCAAAATTTGACTTTGTCAGTTTCAGTTTTAATTATTTTAAACACTACCTTATAGGCAAATTATAATTACATGGGTGGGTGTATGAGTGTATTTGTGTGTAAAAACAACAAGCCCTGGATGGGTTTACTTAGGATGTCTTTTTAAATTATTATGGATTTAACATTTGTAAGCATTGTCATAGATGTTTGACTGAGTGGAGCTGAATTTATTGCATGCCAATCAAATTAGTGCAGTACACAAGTAACTTTGTGCCTCAGGATGCCTCTGGAAATCTCCTTTTGATTCAGGGATTGCCATTTACCCATGCCTGGAAGGAAAGAATGATGGCTGAGGTGATTGTGGGTAGACAATGACCCCATTAATCATAGTGCTATAGATATGAGTTGTTCCTTGCAGTGACTCATTACATAGTGCATCAAATAATAAACACCGACAGCTAGCTAGGAGTGAGGGAAGACTGACAGATGGTCAATAAATTCAGAACTGGCATATTTTTGTAAATTGATTGTAGGTTTGAAGGCTTGCAGTGCTTTTCACTACAACTTTAAATCATCAAAGTTGTCTTCCAGATTAAGCAATTAAAATTTAAACATGAAAAGTTCTAATGACTCGAGAATGAGATATTTCCTATTCTCTCATGCCACTGAGATTTACTCAATTATTTTTACCAGGAAAAAAAAAATCATCTTTAGAGTTTATGGGGAAAAAATGTAGTGGCTAAATTGCAGACACTTTTTGTTGAATGCCATGAAATGTCTATGTAAAATTTTTAAAAATCACCAAATTGTGAAACATTTTTCCTGAAAGTTATGATTATTTCTAATCTAAATAGGCAATATTAAAAAGAAAATAAATGCAGAGCTTGAATAATGTGGGGTACTTTAGAAAATACATTTCACAAGTCTAAATATTCTGCCATGTAAGATGTAGTTACCATGGTTGATATAGTTCCCTCTTCTTATAACATCCAAAATTGCATGAGTCTTATTTTAGTGGTTTGGGGAGATTTATAAAAAGCATGCCAATTCCAAAGCCTAGGGCAATACAGTAAAGGCAACAAACTTGTCTTCTGTGTTCAGACAGCCTGCACCAGCTACTCGGCTTTGATAGCTTTTCCTCCACAAAGCATAGATTACAAAAGAAATCTGTTTGCAAAGATGATGAGAAAATGCTCATTTCATTCATTTAATTAGTTGCAAGCTTATGTTTAATATCAACATTGTAAATAAATACCCCAAACATACCTTTCTCTTCCCATGCGGTTATGTGTTGGATCTCTTCTATTTGTCCTTCCTAATGTACTCTGCTTCCTGTAAATTATGGGTTTGTGTCTTGCAAAAAGACATATTTCAATCCAAACCCCCAGTAACCGTGACTGTGACCTTATTTGGAAATTGGGTCTTTGTAGATGTAGTCAAGTTTAAGATGAGATCATACTGGATTTGGGTGAGCCCTAATGCAGTATGATTAGAGTCCTTAGACAAGAAGAGAAAAGACACAGACACATGGGGGCAAAACATTATATGATGACAGAGGCAGAAGTCTAAGCAGCTGCAAAGCAAGGGACAGCAAGGATCACTGCAAACCACTACGATCTAAGAAGAAGGGAGAAACGGTTCTCTTCTCCAGTCTTCAGAGGAAATATAGTCCTATTGAAACCTTGACTTCAGGCTTCTAACCTACAGAACCCTAAGACAGCAGTCCCAAACCTTTTTGGCACCAGGAACTTGTTTCATGGATGACACTTTTTCCATGGACTGTGGGGTTGCAGGGGTGGTTTCAGGATGAAACTGCTTCACCTTAGGTCAGCAGGCACTAGCTTCTCATAAGGAGTATGCAACCTAGATCCCTCGCTTGCACAGTTCACCATAGGTTCGCGCTTTTATGGAAATCTAATGCCCAGCTGATCTGACAGGAGCTGGTGCTCAGGTGGTAATGCTTGCTCATCCACTACTCACCTCCTGATGTACAGCCCAGTTCCTAACCGGCCACAGACACAAACCGGTCTACGGTTTAGGGGGTAGAAAACGCTGCCCTAAGACAACAGATTTCTGTTGTTTTAAGCCACCTGTTATGTAGTACTTTGTTACAGCAGCCCTAAAAATGGATCCAGTGTTCATCCTGCTTAGTGCCCAGGAATATGGCCCACAGAGACAGCAACAGTGGCTCTCCTCTCACATCTGGCTCAGGTAGGTCAAAATAAAGCTCTGGCAGGAATGCAAGGACAGCAGGAGATTAAGGTCGGTAGGTATACTCCCAGTTCCCTCCTGCTAAGTTGCTTTGAGGTGTTTGTTCTTCTTCCAACAGCTACAGCTCCAGTCCCTCTCCATAAATCTACCCACTGGATTCTGGTAACTGCTTTGTCTCCTTTCCTACTCAGACCTGGCTCCCAAGTGTCATCATCTCTTTTAAGTATCAATTGCAACATAATCAATTACCATGAATTTAGTGGCTTAAACCAACACACATTAATTATCTCAAAGTTTCTATGGGTCAGCAATCAGGCATGGTTTAGCTGTCCTCTGACTCAGGGTGTCCCAGAAGAAGCAATCGACACATTGCCCAGGGCTGGTGCTCATCTGAAAGCTCCAGTAAGGAAGAATTTAGTTCAAATTCATTGCAGCTGTATTTAGTTACTTTTAGGTTGTAGGACTGAGGGTCTCAGTTCCTTTCTGGCTTCAGAGGGTATTCCTTGCCATGGAGCCCTCTCGGCACGGCAACTTGCTGCTTCAAAGCCAGCGAGGGCAAGTGTCTGCTAGCAAGATATAATTGAGAATCTTTTGTAATTTAATCATAGAAGTGGCATACACTCAAAGTTGAGATATTCTATTGGTTATAAACAATTTGATCAAGGGGAGGAAATTATGTGAGGCAGTGAATAGCACAAGGTCAGGATTATTGGGGGTCATCTTGAAAGCTGCCTACCAACCCATGTCTTGTTAGAGTACTTAAATTCTGCCCACACCTTAGTAAACAGCCCCTTATATGAATGTGCCATCTGTTTTATGCCTCGAGATGCTGATACAGAGGATGATAAATTGAATTGAATCATTCTTCTCTCTATTCACTCTGATGAATTACTGTTCACTCTGAATAATGTGCTGGTTTTCAAGATTCACCAGAACTAAAGAAAACTATCAGTACTGAACATTCTCAGCATATTCAGTCATCCAGGCCAATATGGTCTATAAATGTAACAATTTGCCTAAGCTAAGAAATAAAACATTTTTTTCTAAAATAATTTATATTTATGCCTGATTAGATCAAAGGAGAATTAGTTCATGAAAAATTGTGTAGGATATCAAGGGTCTTGTGCTGGTTAATACTGAGTGTCAACCTGATTGGATTGAAGGATGCAAAGTATTGTTTTTGGGTATGTCTAAGTGGTGTTGCCAAAGGAGATTAACATTTGAGTCACTGGACTGGGAGAGGCAGACCCACCCTGACTCTAGGTGGGCACCATCTAATCAGCTGGCAGCATAAAAGCAGGCAAGAAAAGCAGAGAAGAAAAGAAGAGCAGACTTGCTGAGTCTTCTGGCCTCCATCTTTCTCTTATGCTGCGTGCTTCCTGCTCTCAAACGTCAGACTCTAAGTTCTTCAGCTTTTGGACTGTTGGACTCACATCAGCGATTTGCCAGTGGTTCCTGTGCCTTTGGCCACAGATGAAAGACGGCACTATCGGCTTCCCTACTTTTGAGGTTTTGGGACTTGGACTGGCTTCCTTGCTCCTCAGCATGCAGACAGCCTTTTGTGGGACTTCACCTTGTGATGGTGTGAGACAATTCTCCTAAAAACCTTCCCTTCATATATTCATCTATCCAATTAGCTCTTTCCCTTTAAGAACCCAGACTAATATGGGCCTATACAATTGCGTGGTAGATTCAACAGTAGTATGACTAGAATAAATGAAAATGCTGTAATTAAGATGACTATTGAACATCATCATGGAGAAAAGACAGAAGTCAAAGCTTCTGCCTTTTTTTAAGGTTGGAGTGGCAACACAAAATATCATGGCCAGGAGATAAACAAAGACAATAAATAAGTAGATGATTCAAGAAAAGAGGAGATGAGAATGACTGGAAAAGCCTGGGAGCATGCAGGACAGGACTACCAGAACAACAGGGAAAGAAGCCTTTGGGACAAGGGTATGCCCACTGTGTTAAACACTCTTGCATAGACATTTAAGCCCTATGCTGGAGACACAAGTATATTAGTTACTCTCTTTATAGGAAAATGAGTAAACGGTGGTTTGATATTTCTCCCTTTTTAAAAAATTTCTTAAGTAATATATTAAAAATACAGTATCAAGTAAAGAATACCAAGCCAGAAGCAGAATTGAGAATACTGTTCCTTCTAGCTCTAACACAAATGTTAAGGTCCCATGTGATTCAAAGCAATTCATTTAATATTTTTAACTTCTTCATCTAGAAAACAGAATAACATCTACCTTGCCTACATCACAAGAATGTTTTGAAGATTAAATAAGACAATGAAAGAATACCAAAGTACTTTGAAAAGGATAAAGCATTAAATAAATATGATTAAAAATATTTTCAAAACTCAATCATGTAGCATACATTTATGACAGTTATAGTCTCAGAAAAGCATCTTTTAATAGACTTTTCTAAATGTTGCTATAAAAAATTTCAAAAGTCTAAAATTTTCTTTACTTTGTTCATGATTGGGGCACTTTAGTAACCATTGAAATAAAACATATAATATATAAAAATATGTCAATTTAATGGCACTAGAAATTTTTTCTAAGATACGATCCAGTGATTCTTGTCAGTTCAATATTGCAAAAAATGAGGATAATATTTTCCAGTATTTCTTGACATCGTTTCTCAGTAGGCACATCCTGGAAATGCTATCTTGAAAGGAGAAAGATATGACAGGGAATATTCCTGAAGACAAAAAAATAAAGTAGGAGTTTTTGCAAGTGTAGAGGGCAAAAGAAAAAAGACAAAAAAGAGAGAGATGCTAATATCATTTTCTGCCCCTCTCACATGCTTGAGTAGAAAGAATTCTAGATAGTTTAGGAGGAAGGTAATCCAAGGAGCTTAGGTCTCTAAAAGGGATCTTATGTTCTACTGGGAAAACATCTTCTAGAAGGCCTCCTATCACCATGCATTGGCCACTGGATAGAACTGGTGGTGTGGCAGGAATAGAGAAAGGATGATCTGGGACTAATGCTATGAAAATTCCTCACCCTCATGGGGTTCGATATTCCCAGTGGAGACATCAGAAGTAGCTGAGAGGTCAGAACTAGCCTGCCTGCTGTAAGGACACTGAGGTAAGTATCATGATGAACCTACGTCAGGGTGGAAACAAAAAGCCTCCGTTAGCAAGTATAGGACTGGATTATGCCTCAGAGGAGTCAGAGAAACAAGGCATGCCTAGGAGAGGCCAACTCAATCCAGGAAGTCACCAACTTTCCCAGCTGTGCCAGAAATGACGACGGGATGCCTGATGAGCAGCTACAACAAAAGCCTTGTCACAGGGACCAGCAAGGAATCAAAAGGGCCTCAAAAGGGCCTGTGTGAGAGCTAGGCTCCCCACCCTCATGCTGAGAAAGGGCTCAGCAGTCTCCTCCTTGAGCCCACACAGTATCTTGGGAATTTGCAAAGAAAGAAACATCTCTGAAATAGAGATGAGCTCTGTAGCCTCAATATTTAACCGAAAAGAGAGAGGCTTAAGCCAGAAGAGACTGAAATACATTAACTTAGTAAGTTTACATATTATCTAACACCCTGTGGATAGAGGTTATGAGAAAGTTCAAATCAGTTACAGAGGAATTTTTGTACATCTGAGTGTAGTGTATAAATTTGCAACCTTACCACATATCCAAACCTGTTTCACAGATACATTTTAAAAGTATCACATGTCAGACCCACAAAGAATTTAACCATTCAACATAAGCAAACATAATTCGCATAAATTTCTGCCTTACTGTGGAATGGCAGATTCTGACATGAATGCATATGTGTAACACAGTACACTATATATGACAAGTATCAAGAGCACAGGGCAAATGGCCTCAGGCAATAGCACCCTCCTCTTTCCAATGAGAAGTGAACTCTGTAAAAGGCTATGGAAGTGCAGCCCATATACTTATCTTCCAGTTCACAGACTTTTTCAGTGCAGTAATATATGTCCTCTTAAGTAGAAATTTTGAACTATAATTTCAACTCAGCCTTGGGAAGGACTTCGCATTGGGACAGTATCAATAGGGAATAATTTAGGACTTTTAACTCCTTATTTTTACTCCATTCCAGATTTATTCTTTATGAGATGTAGGTATCAGAAATATGTGGAATACCCAACAGATTTTTTGAAAACTGAAGCAGAAGAGAGCATTTGTTAAAACTGGGGGAAAAAAATGTCCAATTCTGGCATCAATAATCATATTCATAATCTTGTTGCTAATCTTGTATTGGTAATCTTGTCATACTTACAGTTAAAAACTTTTATCTTCAGAAGCTCATAAGAAAAAAAGTTAGTATTAGCCCATTTTTCAGAAAAAAAAATTTGTGTTTAAATTCTCGGAAAATATTGCTTTGAAGCTAACCTAGAATGTGTATGTCTACGGACAATACCAATAACACAACAAACCAAGTACAAAAGAAGTCTAGAGTTTCTGGTTAATCAGTGGTCTCAGTGCATAAGAATCAATAATTGCTTTGGCTGATTTTTTTTTATGAATAATTTCAGCAATTTTAAATTTTAATGTTATTGACATTATTAAACCTACTAGTTTATTCAACTAAAGGCAAGATATAAAATGTTCCTAATAGTAACCATCTGTACCTTCCCTCAAGTGGCTTCATGTTTTCCTGAGGTTCAGCTGTAATTATAAGATTTTTCAGAAGTGAACTAGCAGGAAAAAGTCTTAGATAAGATATAACAGCTAGAAATCTCTACATAGAGATAAAATTTTTGATTTATAAAATACTCTATACATTTCCATTCCCTATAGCAAGAAATAGATTATGGCTAATACTCAGCTAAGATAGCTACTCACAAACGCTGTGTGATAAACACTAAATAATAATCACTTGATTCATTTATTTTCTCTCTGAAAGTTTTTGAAGCATCCAACACTCACCTTTTGGGACAACTGCTCTGAAATCAGTGACATAATTGTTTCCTTGATTTTCAGTTACGAAAGCCAGTTATTAAAGGAAGATGGAATTTCAGTTGCCAGTATTACACTTTTATAGATTTTGTATATTTGAGGGAATTGCTAATGATTTCATGGCATACATTTGTAAAAGTCATTCTTTATTGTTCTTATATGTGTGACATTCAAAAAATAAGAAAGCTTGAATTTGCCTGTTCCTTCAGCCAGGGAATAACCCCTTTTGAAATAGGTGGTAGCTATGAATGAATTTTAAGGGTTAGTGAAAAGGTTGAAGAAAAACACATAGCTAAATTGCATAGAAAATATTGGGTCAAACATAAATGATCATGCTTGCTTTACACATTTGCTTACACTTGCACTACTTCTGGCTTCTATCTTACATCTCAAGTTACTTCAGAAGTGGCCAAAATACATTGGAAATAAATTTTCAGTAGCGCAGGATAAACTGTATCCAGGCTGGATACTTTAAATATTTTAATTTTTTTGAAGATTCATGTATGGTAAGTCACATTCACACTCCAAAATTTATAGTCCCCGAGTTGCAGTAATTCCTGCTTCAGCTGCTGACTTACAACCTTGACAATTCCATTTTTATTTTTTTTAATATCATGAAACTTAACACTGCTGGCTCTGGCAGGAAGGTAAGACCCACAATTATTTTCTCTTCCACATTTAGGATTCACAAACTAGATTAATTTAAAAACTGCTATGGATGAGACTTATCACATATGGTACTGCCTTCTGACTAGCAAAGAAACTTAAATACTAGAAAATATCAACATATATTGAGGGAAGGGGTTCTCGTTCCGATTCCACACGGGGGGGTAGTTTTAAGGGCAAGAACTTCCCAGTGCCATGCCCCCCTCCCATCTCTCTCCATCCAAAACATAATGGTTTATGTTTGAATTTCACGGGCACAGGAAGAAACTAAGAGTCAATCACTCCATGGAAGTTCTAAGGAACTCTTTTCGTGGGCCAGGGGTCTTAGAGAAGGTGGAGGTTCCTCCCAGGTTAAAAGTCCCCTTCTTCCACACCCCTTCAGACTCCATGTTTGAATCCCCTTCCCCAAACACTCCCTTCTTGGAAGCCCGTCTTTCCCTCCTAAACGCCATCTCTGTCTATTCCCTTCCACTCAGTGTGGAAGCTGCTTTCCTCTCCTGGACTCCATCTTTCTGGATTCTCTCAGTGTGAGAGTTAGCTGTTTCTCTCTCTCTCTCTCTCTAAATAACTCACTTCCTGCAAACACATCTGAGTCAGGCATTTCCTGCGCCCTGCGCCATGGTCCCCTCTCTCATTCTTGAGGGCAGGAGACCAAGAACCTGGAGAAACGTCCTCTAAGAGAAGCTGAGGGCACCCTGAACCCCAATATTACATTTTGGCGAGCCAACCAGCAGAGAGGTACACCAGAAAGAGGGGTACCGTCCGGAAAGGGGTACAGCCGGAGAAGACGACTTCAGAATCGCGAGTAAAACCAGCCTCATTCTGTTCTGCCTCTTTGAGAACACCGGAAGCAGCCGCAGCCAGCAGGGCTGTGGGGACCGAGCCTTGCAGGCACCACGCAGCCCGCCTAAGCCCGCGGGCCAACCGTAGTTAAAAGCGAACTTTTTCTTACCTTCCAGCTGTCTCTCTGCTTTCCGTCTCCTTCTCTATCCTTCGGATGTTATCTCTGGGACCAAAACCTTCGGGAGCCTGTGGGGTGGAGCGGGCGAGCACTGCCCCTGGGCCTTTCGCGCCTTGCCTGTTGGGAAGGAAGACCATGGCCCAGCCCCCCAGGTGAGCCCAGGTGCGGGCAGCAGCGGGGAGGGACGAGGTGCAGCCCAAGCCTGCAGGGGACCAGGGAGCAGGGCAGCCTGGCACATGGCTCTGGCAGGCCTCTCGGGCGTTCTCTAGTCCCAGGCAGCAGGGTAAAACGGCTCCCCAGGGTGTTCGCCTGCCAGCTGCCGGCCCCTGTGTGGGCAGTGGCTCGGGGACTGGCCCAACTGAGCACGTGGTTCTGGTGGGTCAACATGGCGACCGAAGGCCACGGGGGGCGTGGGCACGGGAACTCACTGCAGCTGCAAACGTGGTTTTTAAACTGAGGCAGGAAGCGGCAGGTGCGGCCGAGGGAAAGGAAGCAGCTGATGACCATCAGCCCTGCCCGGCTTTTAGGCAGACCACACTGCCTCAGGGTGCAGCACTCTCATTCAAAATATGGCTTAAAAAGTTTTCTGCCTTTGCTTCATGCAAGTGGCCTGTTTGCACAGTTGGTTAAGGTGTAGGGCCTGAAACTACAAGCTTGCTGCTTCAAATCCCTGGTGGAGTCACTCTTGATTTGGGGGGATCTTTTGGGGAAAATCAGAAGCTGAAGGCTATGCGACTTTGTGTTTGGTGTTGAATTTGTCTTGCTTAGGATTGGCTCTCTCTATGGCAGAACTTTTCCATCTAGAACATCATAGTTAAACCGGATCCAGGGCCCAAATAGTCCATGGCAGGTCTCACAACCTTAAGAGCATTTTCCTACAAGGGAAGATGGGTCAGGGGAGAGGAGGCCTGGGTCCTGAGGGTATTGTTCCAGCCTCAGCCAAGCCCGGCCTGCCTTCTTTGACTGTGTGCTCTAATGGCCCCTCCCTAGAAGTTTACCCTTCTGTGGCAGTTTTATAAATTGGCCTGTGTAAATTGGACTTTTGCTGGGAAATATTGGTACTCAACTCCTGAAACTCACTGGCCTCTTTGGGGCTTGTTGGTACCTGACTTCCCACCCAAAACAAAATCTCCTCTCGTTCCATGCCTCTATGATAGTCACTAGAGGTCATGCAGGCAGTGAGTGGTCCCATGACGCTGGTAGGTTGTGGTTGGAATCCAGTACATGGGAGGACCTTTGTGTGCATCTTGGGCACACAGAATTTCATTTCAGTACCGATTTTACCTGGAGGATGCCTCAGGTCGAAGAGGCTGTAATTTCTTTAATTGGGGTTGTGGGCATCCCTTGTGTTCGATTTCAGATCGGTGCTCCTATTCCCAAGCTCAAGTCCCCATTAAAGTGTACACTGGAAAATTGAGACCAATTTAGCAAACAGTCTTTAAAGAAGAAGTGGCTTATTTTTCCCTGCCAAACAGCATGCCCAAATTACCCTCTGCTAAGTGGAAAATCTGGCCCCCAAAGGGAAGGGAAGAAAACCCAATAGCTTCCCTTGAGCAACTGTAGAAGGCCTTAAGAAAGTACACTCCCCTGTCACCAGACTTCATAAAGGGTCAGTTAATACCAAAGGACAAGTTTATTAGTCAGCAGCAGGTATCAGACAGAAGCTCCAGAAACTGGCCTTGGGGCCAGAGCAGAGTCTAGAATTATTACTGAACCAGGCAACCTCAGCATTTTATAATAGAGGCCAGGAGGAACAAGCTGAAAGGAATAGGAGGGATCAGCCTTAGTCATGGCCCTCAGGCAAGCAGACCTTAGGGGCTCAAATGAGGGAAAGGCTTGGGTTAGCCGCCAGTCTGGCAGAACTTGTTACCAGTGCAGTCTGAAGGGACATTTTATAAGAAATTGTCCCCAGAGTAATGGACCACCATCTCATCCATGCCCGCTGTGCCAAGGGAATCACTGGAAAGCACACTGTCCCAGGGAACAAAGATTCCCAGGATCTGAGGTATCTGACCAGATGACCCAATGGCAGGACTGAGGGTGCCTGGAACAAGTGCCAGCATGAGCCATCACCCTCACAGAGCCCTGGGTAAAGCTGACCATAGAAGTCCAGGAAGTTAATCTTCTCCTGGACACTGCACGGCCTTCTCAGTATTTCTCTCCTGCCCTGGAGACTTGGTGCTTGTTAACTCTCTCCCCCAGACTCTCCCTCTCTAGGCCCATTCTGGGAAGGACCATTTTTGATCAATCTGTCTACTCCAACATCAATTAAGGAAGTGGAAATTAATTCATGGATTCATCATACTTGACTGAAGCCTTGGATACCTACTGAAGAAATTCATAGACCCTCCACTTCACAGCCTGAAGTTCCAGGAGACAACCCTTTGTATCCCTGAAAGCTCTTAGAAGATCTGCATCTGCTTTTCCAACAAGATCCTCAAGGAAGTAACCACTCATAAGTCTAATTTACATCCTGGCATTAACAGGACTATAACCCTCAACTTTGCTATTGCTCAAACTCCGATTATCCTTGTCATAGTGGGAAAGGAACCTGTGTCTTTCTATGCAAAATGCTGCTATCTTGTAAACCAGTTAAGTGTTGTTTTGAACACAGAACTCAGGAATCAATCAAACATAGGGCTAAAGACCTTCAAGAACCTGGCTCTGTTCTCTCCTAGGCTCGTTTATAACCATTCTATATTTGTTGGCCTCTGGGCTTTTCATCTTTAACCACATTGTCACATTCATTTCTTAAGGAACCATAAGGTCACAAATAATCCTGCTGCTGGAACCCCAGATGTCCTTGGCTCATGGGCTCTATTGTGGACCTCTAGATCAACTTGCACGCCTGAAAGGCTCCCCTCTGGGGGAAACCTCAACTGCAGGGCCCCTTCTATGCCCCATTTCAGCAGGAAGTAGTTAAAGAGGATTGACACCTGTGTTCCAACAGAAGTTGGGCTTCCTGTTCAGAGGGGGGAAATGAGGGAATGTTTTCTCTTTCCGCGTCCACAGAGGGGCATAATTTTAAGGGCAAGAACTTCCCAGTGCCATGCCCGCCTCCCGTCTCTCTCCATCTGGGAGACTTAACAGTTAATGTTTGAATTTCACTGGCACAGGAAGAAACTAAGAGTCAATCACCCCAGCGAAAGTTCTAAGGAACTCCTTTCATTGGCCAGGGGTCTTAGAGAAGGTGAGGGTTCCTCCTAGGTTAAAAGTCCCCTTCTTCCACACCCCTTCAGACTCCATGTTTGGATCCCCTTCCAGGAACACTCTATTGCTCGTGGAAGCTCTTTTTTCTCTATCCTGGATTTTCCCTCTGGAGTCCCCTTCCACGAACACTCCCTTCATGGAAGCCCATCTTCCCTTTCTAATCTCCATCTCTCTCTATTCCCTTCCACTCAGTGTGGAAGCTGCTTTCCTCTCCTGGATTCCATCTTTTCTTTCTCTCAGTGTGAGAGTTGGCTGTTTCTTTCTCTCTTCTCCTGTTTCTCTCTCTCTCTCTCTCTTTAAATAAATCACTTTCTACAAACACTTTTGAGTCTGGCATTTCCTGCCTTCTGCACCATGGTCCCCTCTCTCATTCTTGACAGGGCAGGAGACCAGGTTCTTGGAAAAGAACCTGGACAAACGTCCTCTCAGGGGAGCTGAGGGTACCCTGAACCCCAATATTACAATATTACATATAGAAGAGAAAGGAGATGATACTCATTTATCCTTTTGAAAGCCATATTTAGCTCTGCAACATTATCAGAAAAGTACAGACAAGGTATCTCGGAAGGATCACTCCATTTTCCTTTGTTTAACTTAGTGCAGTAAACGCCCATCTTGGTCATTTCCAATTCTAGGGTTGGTGACCACATGAGAGATGAGGTGACTCTTATGAGTGCAAAAGGAAAAACATAAAGAGTGTATTTTTGTTTTTCATATATCAAGGAGTTTATCTGGTGGTTAATATTTTATATAAATATTCATATTCCAAAAACTTTCTTTTCAGTTCTAACTTCATATTCTGGGACTTTTTGAGCTGTGAAAGTATGGCAAAAATGCCAGTGTATCAGGAATTTTAATTTATTTTGTGTTATTATTGTTAGTCTTAATCATTAGGACATAGTAGAGTACAGGATGACTGGTTAAAATCAGACATTTCTTTCTTATAGTAAGTTCACTTTATGCCCCTTAGGAAATAAGTTTTTAAAAATCCTTATTCTCGCCATTTGTTAAATAAGTCTGAAAGTAACCATCAATTTCAACAGTATGTGAGGTGTATTTTAATTGGTTTATGTAGATACATTTTGAGATCTCATCTTAGAATCTTCTCTGGAACTATTAAATACGATAACCTGTTTACAATTCCAAAGTTATTATATTTCACCGTTTGTTGTATTTCAATAACTTAAAAAGTAGAGATCTAAAGCAATGGTTTTCAAACTTGAATGAGTATGAAAATCACAAAGAAATCTTATTAAAACACATAATTCTTGGCTCTGTCCTTAAAGTTTCTGATTTAGAAACTAACATTCTGAATAGAAACTAACATTCTTAAGTGAATTTGCATTCTTAATGTGCAGACTAGCTTTGTTTTGTGAACACACATAAAAATAGTAACGATAAAATATATAAAATATGGCTATAGAATAAGATAAACTTTTTTTATCTCCCTGTTCATTTCAATGTCAATTTTTGAGAGCTTTGCTAAAAAGTGGTTTGGACCACAGGAAAAAAAAAACAATCATACAACCTGGGTTACTTAGATGAATTACATGCTTAGCAAGAGAGATGTCTGGCAAGCCATCAACATAGATCATTGTACCATAAACTGTATTTTCTCCAGCACACAATAGCTCGTAGTCCAGCTAACTCAATAAAAACAATATTAACGCTGTTACATTACCAGACAATCACATTCCCATTAGCATCAGCCTCTGTGAAAGGTATTCCCAAGTTGGAAGTTAGCCAAGCTCCTTCAGACAATCTCAACTTACAACACAACGTAATTTGGAAATGGCCATATGGCAATAAATATGGCTGCAAAATATTGCATAAGCCCTTGCTCAGCCTTCTTATGTGACAGAGAGAACTGAGCATCTAGAGATTGCATTAATGGTAGGCTCTTTATACATATATATATACATATATATATATGGAACATATTAGCATAATCTTTGGCCCTATAACCACAGAAAAATAAACATTCTTTCTGAAATTGAATAAACAAACATTTTATCACTCTAGTCACTTTTAATACACAAATCCTGTGCTCACAAAGATATAAGCAGCAGGGAAAAAGGGAGAGGATTACAGACAGTGTTTTTCATATTGTACAATTGGCCACATTTTCTTCCATGGAAGAGATTGATTACACCATTTTCTTGTTTTTGGTGAATGAAAAACAAAATGCTGGAAAGATTAAAGCAAAAATATTTGAAACCTGATAGAATCTGCAGTGAGATCTCTTCCCATT
The DNA here is from genome assembly GCA_004027715.1 of Plecturocebus donacophilus. NCBI lineage: Eukaryota > Metazoa > Chordata > Mammalia > Primates > Pitheciidae > Plecturocebus > Plecturocebus donacophilus. Next base: position 65,378 of record PVKP010002304.1, read on the forward strand.
TTTTGCTCTCCCATGTCTGTCACTTGGGCAAATGAAATGATCTACAGTCATCATAGGGACTAGCTTTCCTATTCTGTTGCCTTTTTAGCATTATCCTTCACGTGCAGCCACCTGCTCAGAGAATCAACATGACTTTCTATGACTTCTCAGTAAATGAAGCTCACTCCACTAACCCAAGGGTACTGTCAATATAAAATATCGATATGAAAGCTTGAATTGCCCATTTTATGATCAGCCAACTGTACTTAGGCAATAGCCATATTTAGAAAAGAGCCATTTTCTTATCTTTTAAAATTATATTCTACTTTGCCCTCATCAACATTAGAACCCTATCATTTTGCATATTAAATGCCACATCGTCAAAAATGCAGCAGAATAAATTGGTGACTCCCTTTCAACCCACAGAAATCTCCAGAAAACAGCATAAATATATTTAAAGAGTCTTCATAAAAACATGGCTGAAAAACACAAAATTGGCAAGTATGTATTCTATGCCATTAGCTCTATGCTAATTCTCACTAATGTTTCTTTTTATTAAGACACTTATTTTCCAGATATGTTTACAGCAGAGATTGCCTGCTTTGTTGGTGGGAAGATAGGGAAACACCACCCAGTGTTTTTCAGCCTTTTGTAAGGGCAAACTGGATTTTACTGCACATTTTTCTACCACTTACCTACCCTATGTGAATGTGATAAGTTGTCAGATAGTTCCCTAAAGATAGAACATTCTGATTCAGTAAGATTGTGCATATTAAGATAGTGGTATTTTAATATGTGTTTCCTCCTTTACCTAAGTCAATTTTTAAAATATCTGTCTTTCCACCACAAATGAGACTTAGGCAGAAGCTACATCATTAGCAAAGCAAAGCACAATATGGCTAATACCGTATTTTCTACCATCTTAAATGTAAACTGTACAGTTCTGACTACATCAGTTGAAAATTCCAACCCAAAATTATTTCAGGTTATATTACTGCCCCCACTGAAACTCAGCTGTTATTTCCTGCCTATCATAATACTAACTTTAGAAAATGTCCCTTTGGTCTCAATGAAAGCACAGAAGGAGAGACATTTTCCAACAATGTCATGAGTATAACACATGTATGAGATAATAGATGAAATTAGCTATGCATGGTCACAATGCAGTTCTGATATAATGAAATGAATACTAAACTTGGAATCAGAAGACATTTGTATGTGACTAGGATCTATTCCTTACTATTTATGGAAGTCTCATAATTTCCCTGAGCTTCAGTCCCCATAATAAAAGGAAAAAAGGTGAGCATAATAATGGCTTCTTCATAATACAGTTATGGGCATCAAAAAAAGATAATGTGTTTTAAAATACCTTTGAACCATAAAATGTCCATCTACGTAAACATTAAGTTTTTCTGCCCCACCCTCCCCATCTCCTTTTCCCCCTGTTGTGTCAAAGAAATGGTTCCCTAGATAATTTCAACATTCAATTCATGGCTTAAGCTACGGCTCCCATATTTCCATTTCTCATTTAAAATTCTATCCCATTCCAAACCAACTGCCTACCACACATCTATATTCTATAGTCACCTCAGGCTCCTCAAAATCCATGTGTCAAAATCAGAATCTACCCCTTCTCTTCTTAATACCTGCCCATTTTCTTACATTTCTTGTCTTGGTGACTAGAATCACCATCCATTATATTCAAGTCTTCCTAGATTGCTAAGTCTAGGTCATTAGTACTGACCAATTTCATATTTTTGCCTCAAACACTATTGTCACTGTTGAAACTCAAACCCTCACCTCATCTCTTGTGTTACTAACAGATTTCCTTGTCTCAGTCTCTTCATTCCACTTTATCCTTGATGGTGCTGTCAAAATGCTCTCATTAAGTACATATCTGTTTAGGTTATTCCTTGCTTGAAACCCTTCATTAGCTAGCCATCACCTTGAGAGTAAAATATAAATTTCCCATGCAGACTTCCTGAGATCTATTCCCTGAGTTCTCCATATTCATTTTTGCCTTTTGTTTGTTTGTTGTTTTGTTTTGTTTGAGACAGGGTCTCACTCTGTGGTCCAGGCTGGAGTTCAGTGGTGCAATTACAGTTCTTTGCAGCCTCAAGCTCCCCGGCTCAAGCGATTTTCCTACCTCAGCTTCCTGAGTAGATGGGACTACAGGCACCTGCCATCACACCTGGCTAATTTTTCTTTTCTTTTCTTTTTTTTTTAATAGAGGTGTTTCAACATATTACCCAGGCTAGTCTTGAGCTCCTAATCTCAAGCTTTCCAACTTGCATGAGATCAGGAGTTCAAGACTAGCCCCACTAATATGCGGCCTATTCTTACAATAATGCGGCCTGTTAATGTGACATAATAATATGGCCTATTTTTCTTGAGGAAACATTAAGTAGATGCTCTTCCAAGAAGCTTTGCCTCAGACTGAGATCTGGGCTGCCAGGTCACCCTTCTCAGCTCCTGATATGGTTAAGCTTTGTACCCAACCCATGTATCACGTTGAATTGTAATCCCCATAATCCCCACATGTCAAGGGATGGACCTGGTGGGAGGTGATTGGATAATTGGGATAGTTTCCTCAATTCTGTTCTCATGATAGGGAGTTTAAAATCATGATAGGGAGATAAAATCTGATGGTTTTATGAGGGGCTCTTCTCCCTTTGCTTCCTTTACATTCATTCTCTCTCTCTCTCTCTCTCTCTCTCTCTCTCTCTCTCTCTCTTTCTCTCATTCTGTCTCCTCAGCTGCTGCCATGTAAGACATGCCTGCTTCTTCTTTGCTTTCTGCAATGATTGTAAGTTTCCTGAGGCCTCCTCAACCCTGCAGAACTGTGAGTCAATGAAACTTTTCTTTATAAATCACCCACCCTTGGATATTTCTTTATAGCAGTGTGAAAATGGATGAATACAGTAAATTGATGTCACAGAGAATGGGGTACTGCTATGAAGATACCCAAAACTGTGTAAGCAACTTTGGAACTGAAAAACAGGCAGAGGTTAGAACAGTTTGGAAAACTGAAAAGAATACAGGAAATATGGAAAATTTGGAACTTCCTAAAGACTTGGAGGACTCAGAAGACAGGAAGATATGAGAAAGTTTGGAACTTCCTAGACACTTGTTGAATGCCTTTAACCAAAATACTGATAGTGACAACAACAATGAAGTCCAGGCTGTGGTGGTCTCAGATGGACATGAGGAACTTTTTGGGAACTAGAATAATGGTGACTAGTGTAATGCTTCAGCAAAGAAACTGGTGGCATTTGGCCCTGCCCTAGAGATCTGTGGAACTTTGAATGTGAGATAAATAATTTAGGGTACCTCCTGGAAGAAATTTCTAAGCAGTTCAAGAGGTGACATGGGTGCATTCAGTTTATGCATTCACAGAGATGGTTTGAAATTGGAACTTATGTTTAAAAAGAAAGCAGAGCACAAAGGTTTGAAAAATTTGCAGCCTGAAGATGCAGCAGGAAAAAAAATCCCACATTACGGGGAGAAATTCAAGTCTACTGTAGAAATTTGCATAAATAACCAGGAGTCAAATGTTAATTGCCAAGACGATGAGGAAAATGTCTCCAGGGCATGTCAGAGACTTTCAAGGCAGCCCCTCCCATCACAGGCCCAGAGGCCTAGGAGGGAAAAATGTTTTCATGGGCCAGATCCAGGTGAGGAACTTGGTGCCCTGTGTCCCAGCCACTCCAACTTTGGCTAAAAGGGGCCAAGGTACAGCTCAGGCTGTTGCTTCAGAGGGTGCAAGCCCTATACCTTGGCAGTTTCTGAATGATGTTGGGCCTACAGGTATGTATAAGACAAGAATTGTGGTTTGGGAACCTCTGCCCAGATTTTAGAGGACGTATGGAAATGCTGGGATGTCCAGGCAGAAGTCTGCTGCAGGGGTAGAACCCTCATGGAGAGCTTCTGCTAGGGCAGTGTGGAAGGGAAATGGGAGGTGGGAGTCCCCACATAGAGTCCCTACTGGGGTACTGCCAAGGGAAGCTTTGAGAAGAGGACCACCCTCCTCCAGACCACAGATGGTAGATCCACTGACAGCTTGCACTGTGCACCTGGAAAAGCCACAGACACTCAACACCAACCTGTGAAAGCAGCCAGGAGGGGTCTGTACTCTGCAAAGCCACAGGGAAGAAGTTGCCCAAGACTGTGCAAGGCCACCTTTAGCATCATCGTGACCTAGAGTGAAACATGGAATCAAAGGAGATCATCTTGGAGCTTTAAGATTTAATGACTGTCCTGTTGGATTTCAGACTTGCATGAGGCCTGTGGGTCTCTTTATTTTGGCCAATTTCACACTTTCTAAACAGGAGCATTTACCCGATGCTTGTACCCCCATTGTAACTAGGAAGTAACTAACTTGCTTTTGATTTTACAGGTTCCTAGGCAGAAGGGACTTGCCTCATCGCAGATGAGACCTTGGACTTGGACTTTTGGATTAATGCTAGAATAAAAGACTTTGGGGACTACTGCAAAGGTGTAATTATGTTTTGAAATATGAAGACATGAGATTTGGGAGTGGAATATGATTAGGTTTTGTGTCCATAACCAAATCTCATCTTAAACTGTAATCCCCATAATCTCATCTTGAACTGTAATCCCCATAACTTCCAAGTGTTGAGGGACAGACCTGAGGGGTGGTTTCTTCCATGTTGGTCTCATGATGGTGAGTGAGTTCTCATGATATCTGATGGTTTTACCAGGGTTTATTCCCTCTTCACTCTCTGCTCACTTTATCCTGCCATGCTGTGAAGAGGGTGCCTGCTTGTCCTCTTCCTTGATTGTAAGTTTCCTGAGACCTTCCCCAACCATGCAAAACTGTGAGTCAATTAAAATTCTTTCCTTTATACCTCACCCAGTGTCAGGTATTTCTTCATAGCAGTGTGAAAATGGATTAGTACACCCCCTTATCATTCATAACCCACTCACAGTGTTACACCTATTAGCTTCTTATTTTTCTCTCTCAATTAAAATGTGAGCACCAATTTTTCTTTTAATATCTAATTTACTAGTGTTAATTATGTTGCCCAGAATATTGTAAATATTCAATATATAATTGCTGAAAAGCAAATTTTCCCTAGTCATTTGTCTTTCATCTTTTAAATTCTTTTTGTTAAACAGTTACTAAAATGTTATAAGAACTAATTTAATGATACACCATCTACTGCAGAAATGGTACTTACTTGCCTTCATATATACCAAAACAAAATCTTACCAATACAAATCTCACATATGCATGGAGTTAGGAATTCAATTCAGGAAAGTAAGTTGAATTTTTATCCCATTCTATCATAATAATTCCATTATAGAAACACTATCTGATTTCCAGAACACTGAAATGAAGATTAGCAAAAACCTTGCCTCATTCCAAGCTGTACTAAAGGTTGAGAGGGTGTTTCTCCACAGAAGGCTGACTCAGTGTACTAAAATTGAATCTGACCTTGGAGATTTCTTTGATATGTAAGAACATTTATCTTTTACCTATTAATTTTGCAAGTTTAAATAGTAACAACTGTAAAGTGTGGTAAAGTTTCTCTTTTAAAAAAAAGACATATTTCACAGTAAAATATGTCTAGCTTGCTTCACCCATTTTCCAAATTTCTATACCAAAAACATTCTAGTTTTTGTTTTGTTTTCATTAAGATAAATGTTGACAATCTCTAACTCATTGGTTAGGAAAAGGAGGACACTGTCATAAGGAAGATGCCTTTAGTAACTCCCTATCCCATAAAATGATGTTCCAAAGAAATAAAGTGAGGAACAAGAAACCAGATAGTATAGAAAATTCTTCTTTGATATACACAAATAAAGCAGCCAGACAGAAACAGGAAAGCAAAACATAATTAAGGTGGTCCACAAATTATATTGCAATTGACGTAAACAACTTGAGGTCAAGATTCATATTTACTTCTTGTTTTCTATAAATAATTTTCCTTATGTTTCTTCCTCCTTTTTCATCCTGTGACCATGCAAATCTTACCCTAAACACATTCTCCTACGAAATTCTGCCCCCTCCAATGAAAAACAAATCTATTCCTATAATGAATCCTGTAATTCAATTGTTGTCCTTAAAGATTCCTTGAAAAAAGGAAAAGTTTGCTTTACTTTCCCACTTACTCCCTGAGAAAAACAGAAGTATCTTAAATAAATTAATTCACTGTCATCTTATGTTCAGGGCTTTGTGTTCATGTACAAAGCTAAACTCCACAATAACACTTACTTAGCAGTAATACAAGGACAACATGGAATATGCTGAAGTTTTTTCAATGATGTCTTTAGGGAAAGTGCACTAGAACTGAATTTGTTAAAAACTTCCTCCAAGTATTCTTGGGCACGCCCATCATTAAGCTTTTTATTAAATCCCCTCTTAAGCAATAGTCAACTGCTAGAAAGAAAATTTCTCAGGTGCTAAAATAACCACCTAAACAATTTTCTGATTAATAGTCAGAATGCCCTTTGAGATGTCTTGTTGATACTACTATTATCATCTAAAGATAGAGGGGTAATGAGCCTAACTAAAAAATACTCGGAATCTTCAATCCCCAATTTCTTAGCTAAAGAAGTAATTATCTCAGTAGCCTCTGAAAAATAAACTAAATAGAACTGACACAATCAAGAAAGAAATCAGAGTACATATATTTCAATATGCAATTTTTTTCTATAACATTTATATATCTGTTCATCACTAATAAAACTAAAAAAGTAAAAATATTCACAAAATAAACTTCATCCACAGACTTACATTAAACCCTTTTGTTTTTACACTAACAATTATTTTTGTATATATTAATTCACTGTCTTAATGGGTTCAGTTGTTTGTATTCATGTATAAAACTACATTAATTGAGGTTTTTAAACCACTATATTTTATAATGTGAATCTTTGAATTTTCCGTGATACATATTATCATAGGCTTTAATTTTCTAAGACTAAAATCTTTCCAGCATGACCTCAGAGAGATCTTGCAACACATCTTAATGACGGCAAGGGTAAAGGTAGTATCTTTCAGAAAAGGGGGACAAAAAAGGAAAGAGCATGATAGCCCTAATTGTTCAGATCTCTTTGACGATAATGGCTAAGCCCATTAATTGCTTTTAAGATAAAGCAATTTGCGGAGCGAGAAAAAGTGTGACATATCATGTAAACAGATACTCTCACTTTATGACACTGGTGTTATAACCCCAAATACATGCATACTCTGGATTGGAATAAAGGGCACAGCATTACACAAAAATCCAAATCCCTCATAAGATAGTAATTTACAAGGGATTAATTAAATTGCAAGAAACATAAAACCCTACTTATGTACAGAATAGATCTGAACTCAATTGAGGTTTTTGGATTTTTCTTGTTTTATTGGTTGGTTTGGTTTTTCTAAAGAAAGAGAGAGAGAAGAAAGAAGAAAAGAACGAGAAAGAAAGAAGGAAAGAAAAAAGAGAAAGAAAGAAGGAAGGAAGGAACGAAAGAGAAGGAAAAAAGGAAAGAAGGATGGAAGGAGGGAAGGAAGAAAGGAAGAAAGATGAAAGAAAGAAGAGAGAGAGAGAGAGAGAGAAAGAGGGAAGGAGGGAGGGAAGGCCCAACCAAATGTATTAGGAACAATTCTAAAACTGTTTTTCTTGAAAAATAACCATTTCTTTTGAATAATGATAAATATTGATGATCTTCTTTCCCTTTAATTGAAAAATTAGCACATTCAGAATTTTCTTAAAATTTCCATGAAGTACCCATAAACATGTATATATTTATATTATACTTGCTTGGGGAGAAATTTACACCACCACCATGCTTCCACATCTCATTCTTTTATTTCTTTTATTCTTTTTGTCTCTATTTTAAATTTTCTATTTTTTTAACTTGTTTATCCATCTCCCTCCCCAAGAATATAGAGACTACAAATGTAGGACTATATCCAGCATCTTAAATTATGTATCCCCAGGACCCTATTATGTGCATGGTATAGTAGTAATGCAGTGAATGATTTAAATCTCCTCTTACCCTAATAACTTTCTGATTTCAAATCTGTCTTTTGTTATGCTATCATGATGATTTTCTGTATGAAATTAAATATGATTTTAATGTCCTAATGTGCACTCAGATATACAAACCAAGGTTGTTGAATTCTTTCCATTCTTGGTGTTTTTCCTCTATGAAGTTTCCTCTGTAGGGCCTGGAATGAAATTCATTGGCTGTGACAGGCTCTAATAACACCAGCCCTCTTCCAACTGCAGCAACAGGCTGACCACTGCGGGAGGGACATATGTGCCCTCATGCAGGGAAGGTTTCTTCCTAACCTTCCCCTGCAATCAATACAGAGAAACAGGCAGGGCTGCTAACATCAGGCTCCATTAAGATGACTCTTTCTACCCTCCTGATCTTTAGACCCCTAGAGAAGTGTGGAGAAAAAAGGGAATAAGAGAGGATAGATGAGAAAAAATAAGATTGAGGAAAAGGGATATGGTAGCTTTTCCCTAAACCACCAATTGCCAAGGTTACTTCTGGCAGAGAGAAAAAGAGAAAGGGGCAGAATGTGCCTGCCTGAAGCTTTTGTAATTCTGCCCAGACTGTGGGGAAAATGATGGAATTAAATAAAAATGCCAGCGATAACAAAAAGGAAATCTTCCCAATAGTTTTCCTTGCCTGAAGGATGAACTGCTTGAAGCTCTGACCTCCCTGCCTGTCTCAATGAGGTCAAGAAACTGACTGTCACTCCTACAATTGTGATTAATGATGCTCCCGCTGGAGACATATTTCTAACCACTCTCTCTGGAGTGCAGCAAGACTCAGTTGCCTCATGGTGTGTTGAGTCATTGCTCTGGCAAAAGATCCGTTTGCTACAGCAACAGGCTTAGCTTTCAACAAGGCATCCTCTTGATTCTTTGCTGCAACACCTATCATGAAAGAACAGAGAGCCAGGTACAAAGAAGGACTGCTAAGAAGGATAAAACATTAAATTAATTCAAAAAGAGCTTTTGTACTGAACGGCAAAATGCAGCATAATGAATAATTAAACAATTAATAATGTAATCCTCTTAAAAGCACAGAGCCACTATGGGAGAAGATTAAGTGTTTAACAGTTTCCAGTATAATGCAAATGGTAAGGAGGAACCTTTCTTCCCCACTTTTTAGGGTAATAGAATTGAAAGCAAATTTCTGGATTTTAATTAAATACTATTAAGTTTTCAGTATTAAGCCGGCAACAGCGGTGCTGCAATATGGAGGGATTATTAAATACAAAGGTAAGTACACAGTAGAAAGAAGTTAACATTTCTTGGTCCTGTTTTTATAAAAAGGGGTTACTTGAAAGGGTGCATTCTAAGCTATTATGGTGCACATCACCAAATATCAAGCTAAATGTTAATCTGTGAAAATAACTATAAAATTGAAATTTAGATTAATGTACTTCATGACAGTCCAATAATGGAAAAAGAAAACTAGAAAAACAACATAGAATAGTTGCAGAGCTATACAACAAAGTAATTGATGCATCCAAATTCGATTACATTCTCAAACCAACAATTAATATTCTCTGTAACATAGCACCTGGGCTGCTACGATTACATTTGCACTAATTCCTAAAGTATCACTGGTATGGTTGTCTTAACTCTGTGTCCCTAGAAGCAGAACGTCAGAGGATTAAGGAAGTTCTTCCAGGTAAAACAGTAAGGCAGTGAAGGAGACACCAAAGGTGTGATATCAAATGAACCTCAGCTAGCCTGATCATGCAGTGTTCTGGAGCACACGTTATGCCACAGAGTTAGCACTGACACCTGGTAAGGGACTCCAGCCGCCCAAAGTAATCCTCTGAAGAACGAGGATGACATACAGAAACAGTACTGGGCAGTACAAAGAATTCCAGGAATCTAAGTAGAGCACCAGTAGTATCTCTATATGGTTGTAGGAAAAAAAAGGTTCTGAGGCTGGGCATGGTGACTCCTGCCTGTAATCCCAATGCTTTGGGAGGCCAAAGCAGAAAGATCACTTGAGGCCAGAAGTTCGAGACCAGTCTGGGCCACATAAGGAGACCCTGTCTCTATAAAAAGTAAAAATAAATTAGCTGGGTGTGTTGGTGTACACCTGTAGTCCCAGCTACTTGAGAGGCTGAGGCTGGAGGATCGCTTGAGCTCAGGCATTCAAGGCTGCCGTGAGCTATGATTGCACCACTGCACTCCAGCCTGGGTGACAGAGCAAGATCCTGTATTTCAAAAAAAGAAAGAGAGAAAAATCACAAAATAAAAATCTCAAATTAATTCAGGAACAGAAAACTAAATATCACATATTCTCACGTATACATGGGAGCTAAACATTAGTACAAACATGAGAAGAGTAGACACTGTGGACTACTGGAGGGGGAAGGGTGAGAGCGGGGCAAGGGCTGAAAAGCTCCCTATTGGGTACTATGCTCACTAGCTGGGTAACAGGGTCATCTGTACACCAAGCCTCAGTGACATGCAACTTACCCTTATAACAAACCTGCATATGTGCCCTGTGAATCTAAAACAAAAGTTGGAAAAAAAAATAAAAGATCTTTGCTTATAATTATTCTTAAACTCATTTAACTGTATAGTTGACTACAGTTTAAGTTAAAAATGCCGATTAGGCCCAGCACTCCGCATAATCAGGCTAGCTGATGTTCATTTGAAATCACACCCTTGTTTGGTGTCATCTTCTTCCACTGCCTCACTGTTTCTCCTGGAGGAACTTCTTTAATTCTTCTCTCATGTTCTGCTTCTAGGGACACGGAGTTAAGAGGACACATTCCAGTGATACTTTAGAAATTAGTGCAAATGTAATCAGAGGAACACAGGTGCTATGTCACAGAAAATTCTCTATTTGCCTTCACTCCTCGTGGCTGACATGTACATGAAAATTTATTCCCAGAACCAAGTGTGGCTTCAAGAAAAAGAAACTTTTGGATGAAGGTTGACTCTCCTTTCTTCAAAATACCTGAAGACAGAAGTGTTTTGGACTTTGAATGCTTTGGGATTTTGGAATATTTGTACATATATAATGAGATACCTTGGGTGTGGGACCTAAGTCTAAACATAAAATTTATTTATGTTTGATATACATCTTATACACATAGCCTAAAGGTAATTTTAGACAACATTGTAAATAATTTTACACATGAAATGAAGTTGTGTTAATTACTTACGTGTGGAATTTTTCACTTGTGGCATCCTGTTGGTGCTCAAAACGTCTTGGATTTTGGAGCGTTTCAGATTTCAGATTTGCAGATTGGAGATGTTCAAGCTGTAGTGTTTTGCCTCACACTATAGAAGCTGGGCTTAAGTAACATCATGTCCCGTTCTGAGAATTAAGATACCTGCCTGAAGCTCAACCCACCTGCACTCCTATAACGTTTCCCTTTGTTTAGGATTCCAGCATGTTGCTTAGATCTCAGTCCTGCTAAGAAGAGAGATTATGCTTCACTCCTGCCATTCCTCCTCTGAAAGCTGACTCTCAATCCAGACTTAAGACCTTACCACTTCCCATTTGGTTAGTTTTCTTGAAGTCTCAGGGGATATGCTCCACTTACAAGTTACTGAGAATCCACCATCCAAAATTGTTGCTGCTTTCTGTTACACGCTCCAGCTTTTGATTCCACATTATAGGTGGAGCTATAGGTTGGTATCTTCAGATAATGGATTTTCCTTTTGTGTCTCATCTGGTAGCAGTGACCTGGGCCCTATATAGCTACATCCTAGAGAATAATGCCTGTTATGGTTCTAAAGATACCCGAATAGAAAAAAATAATAATAATGTGCTCTCAAAGTTATTAAATAAGCAATCATAAGGGAGAAAGAGATTCAAATGAAAAAACGAATCCTTATAAAGTACTCCAATATAAAAGGATATCTTAAATACTTGAAACAAGGTTTCCCCCCTTTTTTTTAATGATTGTTTTTATTGTACGTAAGGTTCTGGGGTACATGTGCGGATCACGCAGAATTGTTACATAGGTACACACATGTCAATGTGGTTTGCTGCCTCCATCCCCTCGTCACCTACATCTGGCATTTCTCCCCATGTTATCTCTCCCTGACCTCCCCACCCTGCCACTGACCCTCCCTTGGCTCCCCCTCAACAGACCCCAGTGTGTGATGCTCCCCTCCCTGTGTCCATGTGTTCTCATTGTTCCCTGCCTATGAGTAAGAACATGCGGTGTTTGATTTTCTGTTCTTGTGTCAGTTTGCTGAGAATTCTGGTTGCCAGATTCATCCATGTCCCTATAAAGGACACCAACTCATCATTTATGGCTACATAGTATTCCATGGTGTATATGTGCTACATTTCCCGTGTCCAGTCTATCGTCGATGGGCATTTGGGTTGGTTCCAGGTCTTAGCTATTGTAAACAGTGCTGCTATGAACATACATGTGCATGTGTCTTTATAACAGAATGATTTATGATCCTTTGAGTATATTCCCAGTAATGGGATTGCTGGGTCAAATGGAATTTCTATTTCTAGGTCCTTGAGGAGTCACCACACTGTCTTCCACAATGGTTGAACTAGTTTACACTCCCACCAAAAGTGTAAAACTGTTCCTATTTCTCCACAACCTCTCCAGCATCTGTTGTCTCCAGATTTTTTAATGATCGCCACTCTAACTGGCATGAGGTGGTATCTCAATGTGGTTTTGATTTGCATTTCTCTAATAATCAGTGATGATGAGCATTTTTTCATATGTTTGTTGGCCTCATATATGTCTTCTTTTCGATGGGTTTGTTTGATTTTTTTCTTGTAAATCTGTTTTAGTTCTTTGTAGATTCTGGATATTAGTCCTTTGTCAGATGGATAGATTGCAAAAATTTTTTTCCCATTCTGTTGGTTGCTGGTTCACTCTAATGATAGTTTCTTTTGCTGTACAGAAGCTCGGGAGTTTAATTAGGTCCGATTTGTCTATTTTGGCTTTTGTTGCCAATGCTTTTGGTGTTTTAGTCATGAAGTCCTCGCCTATGCCTATGTCCTGAATAAACCATTCAGGTTTTCTTCTAAGGTTTTTATGGTGTTAGGTCTTATGTTTAAGTCTTAAATCCATCTGGAGTTTAATTTTAGTGTAAGGTGTCAGAAAGCGGTCCAGTTTCTACTTTCTGCACACTGCTAGACAGTTTTCCCAACACCATTTATTAAACAGGGAATCCTTTCCCCATTGCTTATTTTTGTCAGGTTTGTCAAAGATCAGATGATTGTAAATGTGTGGCGTTGCCTCTGAGGCCTCTGTTCTGTTCCATTTGTCTATATCTCTGTTTTGGTACCCGTACCATGCTGTTTTGATTACTGTAGTCTTGTAGTATAGTTTGAAATCAGGTAGCGTGATGCCTCTGGCTTTGTTCTTTTTGCTTAGGATTGTCTTGGCTATGCAGGCTCTCTTTTGGTTCCATGTGAAGTTTAAGGTGATTCATTCCAGTTCTGTCAAGAAGGTCATTGGTGGCTTGATGGGGATAGTGTTGACTCTATAAATTACTTTGGGCAGTATGGCCATTTTCATATTTATTCTTCCCAACCATGAGCATGGGATGTTTTTCCATCTGTTTGTGTCCTCTCTTATTTCCTTGAGCAGTGGTTTGTAGTTCTCCTTGAAGAGGTCCTTTACATCCTTTGTTAGTTTCATTCGTAGGTATTTTATTCTCTTTGTAGCAATTGTGAATGGGAGTTTGCTCATGATCTGGCTCTCTGTTAGTCTGTTATTGGTATGTAGAAATGCTTGTGATATCTGAACATTGATTTTGTATCCTGAGAGTTTGCTGAAGTTGCTTATCAGTTTAAGGAGATTTTGGGCTGAGATGATAGGGTCTTCTAAATACACAATCATGTCATCTGCAAATAGGGACAATTTGACTTCCTCTTTTCCTAATTGAATACCCTTTATTTTTTTTTCTTGCCTAATTGCTCTGGCTAGAACTTCCAGTACTATATTGAACAGGAATGATGAGAGAGGGCATCCTTATCTAGTGCCAGATTTCAAAGGGGATGCTTCCAGTATTTGCCCATTCAGTATGATATTGGTTGTGGGTTTGTCATAAATAGGTTTTATTGTTTTGAGATATGTTCCTTTGATACCTAAGTTTATTGAGAGTTTTTAGCATAAAGAGCTGTTGAATTTTGTCCAAGGCCTTCTCTGCATCTATTGAGATAATCACGTGGTTTTTGTCTTTAGTTCTGTTTATGTGGTGGATTACCTTTATAGACTTGTGTATGTTGAACCAGCCTTGCATCCCTGGAATGAAGCCTACTTGATGGTGATGGATAAGCTTTTTGATGTGCTGTTGCAATCAGTTTACCAGTATTTTGTTGAAGATTTTTGCATCTACGTTCATCATGGATACTGGCCTGAAGTTTTCTTTTCTTGTTCAGTCTCTGCCAGGTTTTGGCATCAGAATGATGTTGGTCTCATAAAATGATTTGGGAAGAATTCCCTCTTTTTGTATTGTTTGGAATAGTCTCAGAAGGAGTGGTACCAGCTCCTCTTTGTACGTCTGGTAGAATTCAGCTGTGAACCCGTCTGGCCCTGGACTATTTTTGGTTGGTAGGCTATTAATTGCTGCCTCAACTTCAGCCGTTGTTATTGGTCTATTCGAGATGTCAACTTCTTCCAGGTTTAGGCTTGGGAGGGTGCAAGTGTCCAGAAATTTATTCATTTCTTCCAGGTTTACTGGTTTAAGTGCATAAAGTTGTTTGTAGCAATCTCTGATTGTAGTTTGTATTTCTGTGGAAACAGTGGTGATATCCCGTTTATCATTTTTTATTGCATCTATTCAATTCTTCTCCCTTTTCTTCTTATTAATCTGGCTAGCAGTCTGTCTATTTGTTGATCTTTTCAAAAAACCAGCTCCTGGATTTATTGATTTTTTGATGGGTTTTTAATGTCTCTATCTCCTTCAGTTCTGCTCTGATCTTAGTTATTTCTTGTCTTCTGCTAGCTTTTGAGTTTTTTATCTTGCTTCTCTAGTTCTTTCAATTTTTATGATATGGCGTGGATTTTAGATCTTTCCTCGCTTCTCATGTGACCATTTGTTGCTATAAATTTCCCTCTGGACACTGCTTTAAATGTGTCCCAGAGATTCTGGTATGTTGTGTCTTCGTTCTCATTGGTTTCAAAGAACATCTTTATTCTGCCTTAATTTCATTGTTTATCCAGTCAACATTCAGGAGCCAGTTGTTCAGTTTCCATGAAGCTGTGTGGTTCTGAGTTAGTTTCTTAATTCTAAGTTCTAATTTGATTTCCCTGTGGTCTGAGAGACTGTTTGTTATGATTTCCGTTCTTTTGCATTTGCTGAGGAGTGATTAACTTCCAATTATGTGGTCAATTTTAGATTAGGTGCAATGTGGTGCTGAGAAGAATGTATATTCTGTGGATTTTGGGTGGAGAGTTCTGTAGTTGTCTATTAGGTCCACTTGGTCCAGATCTGAGTTCAAGTCCTGGATATCCTTGTTAATTTTCTGTCTCATTGATCTAATATTGACAGTGGAGTGTTAAAGTCTCCCACTATTACCGTCTGGGAGTCTAAGTCTCTTTGTAGGTCATTAAGAACTTGCTTTATGTACCTGGGTGCTCCTGTATTGGGTGCATATATATTTAGGATCGTTAGCTCTTCTTGATGGATTGATCCTTTTACCATTATGTAATGCCCTTCTTTGTCTCTTTTGATCTTTGTTGGTTTAAAGTCTATTGTATCAGAGACTAAGATTGAAACTCCTGCTTTTTTTTTTTTTTTGCTCTCCATTTGCTTGATAAATCTTCCTCCATCCCTTTATTTTGAGCCTATGTGTGTCCTTGCATGTGAGATGGGTTTCCTGAATACAGCACACTGATGGATCTTGAATTTTTATCCAATTTGCCAGTCTGTGTCTTTTGATTGGGGCATTTAGCCCATTTACATTTAAGGTTAATATTGTTATGTGTGAATTTGATCCTGCCATTTTGATGGTAGCTGGATTCTTGCCTGTTAGTTGACACATATTTTTCATTGTGTTTATGGTCTTTACCATTTGGTATGCTTTTGGAGTGGCTGGTACTGGTTGTTCCTTTCCTTGTTTAGTGCTTCTTTCAGGAACTCTTATAAGGCAGGCCTGGTGGTCATGAAATCTCTCAGCAATTGTTTGTCCATAAAGGATTTTCTTTCTACTTCACTAATGAAACTTAGTTTGTCTGGATATGAAATTCTAGGTTGAAAGTTCCTTTTTTTAACGATGTTGAATATTGGCTCCCACTCTCTTCTGGCTTGTAAGGTTTCTGCAGAGAGATCTGCTGTGAGTCTGGTGGGCTTCCCTTTGAGGGCAACCCGACCTTTCTCTCTGGCTGCCCTTAGCATCTTTTCCTTCATTTCAACCTTGGTGAATCTGATGATTATGTGCCTTGGGGTTGCTCTTCTTAAGGAGTATCTTTGTGGTGTTCTCTGTATTTCCTCGACTTGAATAGTGACCTGGCTTGCTAGATTGGGGAAGTTCTCCTGGATCATATCGTGAGGAATGTTTTCCAGATTGGATTCATTCTCTCCGTCACATTCAGGTACACCTATCAAACATAGATTAGGTCTTTTCACATAATCCCATATTTCTTGGAGGATTTGCTCATTTCTTTTCACTCTTTTTCCTCTATTCTTACCTTCTCATTTTGTTTCATTGAGTTGATCTTCGATCTCTGATATCCTTTCTGTGCTTTGTAAATTTGGCTATTGAAATTTGTGTATGCTTTGCAAAGTTCTTGTGTTTGTTTTTCAGCTCCATCACATCGTTTATATTCTTCTCTAAGCTGTTTATTCTAGTTAGCATCTTATCTAACCTTTTCTCTAGGTTCTTAGTTTCTTTGCATTGGGTTAGCACATGTTCTTTTCACTCTGAGAAGTTTGTTATTACTCACCTACTGAAGCCTGTTTCTGTCAATTCATGAGATTCATTCTCCATCCAGCTTTGATCTCTAGCTGGTGAGGAGTTGTGATCCTTTGGAGAAGGAGAGGCATTCTGGTTTTTGATGTTTTCATCCTTTTTGTGCTGGTTTCTTCCCATCTTAGTGGCTTTATCTACTTGTGGTCTTTGTAGTTGGTGACTTTCGGATGGGGTCTCTGAATGGACATCCTTTTTGTTGATGATGAAGTTATTTCTTTCTGTTTCTTAGTTTCCGTTCTAACAGTCAGGCCCCTCTGCTGCAGGACTACTGGAGGTCCACTCCAGACCCTGCTTGCCTGGGGATCACCTGTGGGGGCTGCAGAACAGTAAAGGTTGCTGCCAGTTTCTTTTTCTGTTATCTTCATCCCAGAAGGGTACCTGCCAGATGTCGGCCTGAGCTCTCCTTTATGAGGTGTCTCTTTGGGTATACAGGGGTTGGGGAGCTGCTTGAGGAGACAGTCTGTTCCTTATAGGAGTTCAAGTGCTGTGCTGGGAGCTCCATTGTTCCGTGCAGAGCTGCTGGGCAGGTACTTTTAAGTCTGCTGCAGTGGAACTCATAACCACCTCTTTTCCCAGGTGCTCTGTTCTAGGAAGTTCAGCTTTATTTATAAGTCCCTGCTGTGCTGCTGCCTTTTTTCATAGATGCCCTGCCCGACATGGAGTAGTCTAGAAACAGTCTGCCAGCAGAGGTGTTGCTGAGCTGCCACAGGCTCTGCCCAGCTGCTGTGTGAACTGCCTCAGTAGTGGTGGTTGTCCTTCCCCCCACTGAGCTGGACCATCCTAGGTCCAGTTGCGCTTGCTGTGAAACTCTCAATCCAGAGAGTTTCAGACTGCTTGTTTTGTGGGGATGATACCTCCCGAGCCAGATCATCTGGCTCCCTTTCTCTGCCCTCTCCCTTTCAGTAGAATGAGTGGCTCTGTCTCCTAGGTGTTCCAGGCGCCAGTTGTAACAGCCACCCAGATTTGTGTGAGTTTCTGTGCACCAACCCGGCACCAGCTGAGACTGCCATGCTGAAAACTTATGGTGCTTTTCTGCCCGGGAATCTCCTGGTCTGTGGGCAGTGAAAATTTGTTTGGAAATGCAGGAGCACTCACCCTCTGCGTGGTGCTTGCTGGGAACTGCACTCCGGAGCTTTTCCTATTCTGCCATCTTGGATCCTCCCCCAAGGTTTCCTCTTTACATTTTCACTCTAGGGAGTAACTCCTGAGACGACACCAGACTTTGGAGATGAGTTGACCTGGAAATGAAAAGTAGCACTCATGATATGCAAATTTTAACCATAGAACATAATGACAATGTAAATTACATAAAGTTGAAGATGTGGACACATAAACAAAAGCCAAGAATCAGGTGAAAGCCTGAACCAAGTAAACTAATCACAGTTAATTTTAAAATAATGTTTAAGAAACACGGCTCAATTGACATTACTTGGTTTATTGGTGATAAAAGACAGTTAAATTTTATCTTAGTGTAAACACATTTTAACATATAAAACACAAGTTTTGGAACTGCCTGGGAATATTTCATATTTGTTTTTAAAAGTTCATCCTAAAGTAAGGTCCATAGATCTTACATTTTCCTTCTCTACCAGGTAGAGCAGGTTGCTTCATATCATCAGTAGAGTTCAAGGCCACTAAATTAAGGCAAAATCTGGTCTTTGGCAGGTATTTGAGGTCCAGAAGATGATGGACAAGATGAAAAATCTGATCATTGAAGAAAAAGAGAGCCAGAAGGATAGCCAGGACCAGATGCTGAAGATCAATTCGATGTGGAATCATAGAATCTATGGGATACATCAGGCAATGAACCCAGTGGGAACTAAGGAGTAGGCACAAGCAAAGCCAGGAGGTACACAGCTGATTTAGCATCTTTATAGCTAGAGTTTTCTTTTAAGCTCATTCCCCTCTAAGATACATCTATTGGTTTTGAAGTTACAGCTCCCGGAGACCAATATCGATGGTGTTCTTGAACTTGAAATCAAAAGGATCTGCATCTTCCTTCCAGCTCTGCCATGTATTAGCTGCATAAACCTAGACAAAATATTTATATTATTTGAATTATAATAGGCAACATAATATCTCACTCAGAAATACTATGAAGATTAAATAAAATAATGGGTGTTAGCTTCATGGTACACTCTAGACTCTTCATGATGTTATTCCCTCTCCATGCACTCACGCTTCAACACCCCTGGGGCCCTCTGGAATAGAAAGTATCCAGGTTTCATGCAGCGGTGACAGGGGGAAATGATCATATGATAGAGGTGTTATTACACTGGGAAGTGTGATGCTAGGTAATCCACTTAAAGATGCAAGCCCTCTTAACTTAGCAGGTACTGAGACCAGCTTCAGTGCCAGCAAAGTTTAAAGCTCACTACCATGAGTGGGGGACCCAGCAAGGTCAAATGTAAGGTAAGTTCTTCTATGTCAGGGTGAAGGAGAACTCATGTGATATAAAATTTACATGGAGAAGAATAGGAGCAGGAGATACAAAGTGTGCAAGTCAATCATGACTGTTAATAGTACACACACACGCACACACACACATATTCGCATGTTATATGACTGTTAATAAGCGTATATATATGCTATATATATATATGAAACTAAGCACCTTCCATGTTCCAGAGTCTGTGCTGGGAGTTTTACATCACATTCATTCTCATAATTTCTGCAAGGTAAGTATTAATACAGCCATTTTATAGATGGGGACATTGATCTTCAAAGAGGCAAAATAACTTGTCCAAATTACAGCCAACAAGTAATAGTAACAAGTCTGTTCAACTCTGTATCGTTGGATCTTATGTTGGATTCATTGATTTATTTTGGAGACTGAAATATTGTAGGGGTTTTGATATGGGTCTTCCACTACAGGGGGAGCTGCTACCAGTTAACCAGAGATTTAACCTGAAGTGTTGATTGCTGATATATAGACTCCTGCAAATTTAACTAGGTAATAATTCATACTGAACACAACAGTGAAGCCGTCGAGTGTGGGGAGAATATGAAAATAATTATCCTAGATGTCATATGTATACACTAGATATATACGGTGGCATCAAAAAAATTTCTCTGGATTTAGAAGATTTATTTACCATGGAGAATAGATTTCTAGACTAGGGAAAGTACTAAAGTAAAAAATATATATTGCATAGGAAACAGAAAAGGTTCCCTTGTCTCCCATGCAGGGCGTGCAATGGGGGTGTGGCTCACTTCTTCAGTGCCTTGCTGCTCAGATCTCTAGGGAGCATACAGACAGGAAGGCTGTGGGCTCTGACCTCACAGCAGTGTCTAAGGGTGAATGTTTACAGCTCCTGAAGCCCCAGTGGTGGTGTAATACAGGGTGCTCTTTTAGTTTAGCTGTCCCTAGGCAGTTTATGGTAGTCAGCTCAATTAGACCCCTGCTTTATCACAAGGACAGAGGCCTTTCTGTATCCAGGGATTCTTGCCTTGATACACCGCAACTATGGGATCACGCGTGCGGGCTTGGAGAATGAGTGCAAGGCTGTATTGAGTGAAAGTAGCTCTCAGCAGATGGGGAGCCAGAAGAGGGATGTTTTCCCCTGGAGTCAGGCCACTGGGTGGCCCAACTCTTCTCTGAACCGCCTCCCACCCCATTGTTCTGCTCTTTGATGGCCTGCCAGAGCGCTGTGTGCTCCTACGCCAGTGCATCCCTCTCAACGGCCAGTGCATCCCTCTCAGT
This sequence comes from Plecturocebus donacophilus, assembly GCA_004027715.1. Classification (NCBI taxonomy): domain Eukaryota; kingdom Metazoa; phylum Chordata; class Mammalia; order Primates; family Pitheciidae; genus Plecturocebus; species Plecturocebus donacophilus. The sequence goes on from PVKP010002304.1 coordinate 85,965, forward strand.
GGCCAGCTGCCTGTGTGTTCCTCCACTAATGTGCTTCTCTCAATGTCCAGCCATTTGTGTATCTGCTGCCTGGGATCTTGGGTTTTTATAGGCATAGGATAGGAGTGTGGCAGGCCAAGGTTGTCTTGGGAAATGCAATATTTGGGCAGGAAAACAAAAATGCCTGTTTTCAGCTAGGTCCATGAGCACAGGCCCAGGGTGGAGCCCTAGCCAGGAACCACACCATTCTCATATATATATATGTGTGTGTGTGTGTGTGTGTCTGTATATAATTGCACTTCAGGATCAGGGTACATGTGCAGAACATGCAGGACTGTTGCATAGGTACAAACATGGCAATGTGGTTTGCTGCCTCCATCCCCCCGTCACCTATACCTGGCATTTCTCCCCAATGTTATCCCTCCCCAACCTCCCTACCCACTGCTGTCCCTCCCCTAGTCCCCCCCAACAGATCCCAGTGTGTCATGCTCCCCTCCCTGTGTCCATGAGTTCTCATTGTTCAATACCCGCCTATGAGTGAGAACATGCAGTGTTTGATTTTCTGTTCTTGTGTCAGTTTGCTGAGAATTATGGTTTCCAGATTCATCCATTTTTCTACAAAGGACACGAACTCATCCTTTTTTATCACTGCATAGTATCCCATGGTGTATACGTGCCACATTTTCCCTGTCCAGTCTATCATTGATGGGCATTTGGGTTGGTTCCAGGTCTTTGCTATTGTAAACAGTGCCACAGTGAACATACATGTGTATGTGTCTTCATAATAGAACAATTTATAATCCTTTGGATATATACCCAGTAATGGGATTGCTGGCTCAAATGGAATTTCTATTTCTAGACCACACTGTCTTCCACAATGTTGAACTAATTTACACTCCCAACAGTGTAAAAGTGTTCCTGTTTCTCCACATCCTCTCCAGCATCTGTTGTCTCCAGATTTTTTAATGATCACCATTCTAACTGGCGTGAGATGGTATCTCAATGTGGTTTTGATTTGCATCTCTAATGACCATGATTATGAGCATTTTTTCATATGTTTGTTGGCCTCATATATGTCTTCTTTTTAAAAATGTCTGTTCATGTCCTTTGTGTACTTTTTAATGGGTTTGTTTGTTTTCTTGTAAATCTGTTTTAGTTCTTTGTAGATTCTGTATATTAGCCCTTTGTCAGATGGGTAGATTGCAAAAATTTTTTCCCATTCTGTTGGGAACCACACCATTCTCTACCCAGCACTTCCCTTCCCCCACTTCTGTATTGTTGAAAGGGACCAGACCTTCCCTTCCCAGTATTTCCCTATCACAAAGAGGAAGGAACTTCCAAAAGTTCTAATGATGTTATTGTACTTTAATATTTAGTATATAATATTATAATCCTCTAACTCTGTCCAAAATTTTCAGTGAAGTCTCAGTTTCTTTTTATTTTTCTAAAAAAATGGAAATCCAATTTCTAATGATAACCAGTGAAAAACCTAATTTGCTTGTAAGGAACTATTTTTTCAATCATGTTTGGTGACATTCATCTACATGCTAAAGAAACATGAAAGTTCAGTTCTCAACATTTAGCTACCCCATATTGACACATTTGAAACCACTTTAAAGAAAAAGGGTATCATATTTAGATGTGAAGAAAATTGGAATAGGTGTGAAAAGGCTAAGACCTCAGAGTCCCTTTTCTTCAGAAAATTAGCATTATTGATATTCACTCTTTAAAGAAAGAATGGTAGAAGATGAGTTATGAAATACAATCTGTGCATCAGACACCACCAAGAGCTTTAAAGCTAGCTTAAGTAAACCAAATTTGAATAAAGTCAGAAGTGCAAGCACATACTTGTAATCCCAGCACTTTAGGAGGCCAAAGAGGGAGGATCACTTGAGCCCAGAAGTTAGAGGCTGCAGTGAGCTATGATCTCACCACCTTCACTCCAGCCTGAGTAACAGAGAAAAACCTTGTCTTAAAAATAAAATAAAAAATCTGTTATCACATCTGAATTAGACGAGGCTCCTCAAATTTCAGCCAAAGTCAGAAATCCAGGAAATAATATTACTAGTCAAGAATGTGGATATTTTTGCCCAGTAAAACTGATTAAATTTTTCCCTGAGGAAAGACTGATGTTAAGAGAAGACTAACACTTTGAGGCAGGTAACATAAATAACAAATTTATTCAAGTAGCACTCTTTGTTAAGGACTGGGGTCTGTTTGCAGCAGTGCCCACCTGTGGATGCTCTCATGTGTGGGGTCCAGAAAGCATGGCATCCACCAGGGCAGAGGGCAGATAGTTACGGGAAGAGCAGCCGGGGGTGAAAAGCCCATTCTCTCCATTCAGCTGCTACTCAATTTCTCAGCCTAAACACAAAACTCACGTAATGGCTGTTGAATTCCTTTTTGAATGACAATATAGATACCTCAATCTCAGCTAAATCTCATTTTATGCTCATTTCACTTTGCTGCAGCATTTTTTGTTTTCCATGCTGCATTTTTCTTGAACAATCACCAAACTGGCAGACTCTGACTAGCTTGTCAGAAAGGAAAAGGAATTTATATTTCATAGGAAATTAATCCAATCAGTGGAAAATTTATAAGAGACCAAGCCAGACTTGTTTACAAATGAACAGTACCTGAAGGGGAGAGATTTTAATCTCATTATAATATGACCTTCCAAAGATTAGGACACAATTGTTTAATTCTCCTTGTTAATTCACTGTGTTTAAAGTTTACTGTTTCTTATGGTTATTAGGGAAAATAAGGAAACTAAAAATCACCTTATTCTAATAAAATAGGAAGTGGGAGGAGGTAAACCTATAATAACCATTAATACTGTGATGAAAAGAGCCTTCCATAAAACAAGGATAAACAACGTTGCAGTCTAATTTACTTCTGCATAAAATGTAAACTAGAACTCAATGTGCAATAAAATATTAGTATCTTTACTGCCAGCATAATCTTAACTAATCATTTCTTATTTCTGAGTTACAGTAAGTCACCTGCATGAAATCTGACTGAATAAGGTTAGCCCAGCAACTCAAAGTACGGGGGCTTTCCACTTTTTCCATTTCATAAAATCTTTTTTCATTAATGTTCTCACACATTTCTAAGCTATCCCCAAACTGGATCAGCCTCTACTCTTTTCAGAATGTCACCAACCCAAAACAGTTTTCTTCTTAACAATCCCCTTCTTTGTAATACATAAACACATTCTTCAGGGGCACTATAATTATCCAAAATGAGCTTTAGTACTGCAAATTACTTCAGCACTCCTATGATTTATCTGTAGTAAACATACTTTATAATATTTATATTCCCATTAAAATTGCCACTAATAATGAATTGACAGAACGTAAACATTTATATGATACAGCACGGACAAATACCGGATGCCCCTATAATAGTTACATTCCTTGCTCTTCCTATCAGGTTGGGAAAAACCAAGCCTTGGCATTTTGCCATGTTTATGAAAATACCTTTGAAAATGGCTCAGCACATTGCACTTCACATTTGCAACCATTTCCTTTAAAAAGATGGCATTCGTCCGTACTTATGAGGTCTGGGTTATTGCATTTTCACATTATGCATCATTACTCCAAGTAGGTGTCTTATCAGCAGCTCCAGTTGCTGTGGAGAAGATTGGAATTAAGCACTGGAAGCTTTTTATTTATTTTACATGCTTTATTCCTACAAGATTTTCTGCATATAAGCTTCTTTGTTCGGTTGAGAATTGGATACATTGCCAAGGCATTGTAAAATTTACATCTTGCTTTTTCTCCTGTATTCTTTCCTAAATTGGATTGAAAACAAAGTATAGTTTTTAATTAAAGCTCTGACCGACAACAGACATTTTTTTCCCCCAAGCATTGACATTCTTGATCAGTGGTGAGGTTTCATAAAAGCCTAATAGAAGATGTTCACTACTTAACCACAATCAGCCTTCAAGCAGTTTGTACTTCAGAAAATATCTGGGATATTCCTGACAATATAATTTAAAGATAACGATTACCAAAGTTGATCCAACGGTAATCAACAAGACCATGGACAAATCTGAAACAAATTTACCTTTTCTTTTTAGCATGATGTAATCCAAAGTGATGTTCCTGCTGACTTTAATAGAGAAAAACTGAAAGAAAAGCTTGTTATTTTTTCAAGCAGTTTCAGAATAGACTTTTGATTACTATTTTATTACTTAGTTCAATCTATCATGGCTTACTTTATCCTGAAGTGAAATCCAAAAGTTGTCATTTTTTGGCCTTCAAAATGTCTTAAATGACTTAAATATCCTCAGCAAGGCCAGTAGCCAAATCATCTGAACACAAGTTTAACCAATCTGAAGATCATAGTAAACCTTGTTATGTGATTTAAGGCTAAGCTGGTCAAGAAATCAGTGGCTCTGTTTTCCCATTTGTAAAATGAAGTTAGAAAACACTTCTACCTGGGAAAAATTTTGCCCTTCTTTACGGAAGCGTTGAGTTCTTTGTCTTCTGTAACACCATGAATTTCCTCTCTCTCCCTGGGCTATCTGCCTTCTGCATCCAACATTTAGATCTTGAAATTCTTCAGGACTCAGTCATGCTCTTTATATTCTCCTGCCATGCTTTCACCTGAGGGGATCTCATCCATTTTTCAGAGCTTTAAAAACACCTAAGCCAATGATACCTAAATTTTTATGTTCGTTCCAGGGCTTCACTGAGATCCAGACTTTTATATCCAAATACTAATTGATTTCTTGACTTAAACATTTCACAGACACCTCCAGATTAATCTATGCAAAACTAGAATATTACATTTCTCCCTAAAGGTGAATAAGGTATTTTATTCATGCCAAACAAAATTGCTGCCACGAAAGCAGGTTGAGCTGAAAGAAGAAATAAAGAGTAAAGTGGAAAATTTGTAGGCAGCTCTAAATAAGTGTTAACTGTATAAAACAATAAAGTTAAGAATTAAAAAGATAGTGAATTAGAATTTATGACAAAAATATCAGTTACCATATTAAATATAAATAAATTAATAATGATAAAAGAATCACTAAGAAAGTTTAACAATTTAAAATACATATGCACTCAATTACATGACCTCAAAATGCATAATTTTATAAAAGAATAAAATTATAAGGAGAAAAACCCAAATGTACAGTCAGTGACAGTCTGCATTTATAAATTCATAAAAGATACAGAGAAAAAAAAATTAACAAATATTACAGCACACAAATGCAAAATAATAAAAATTGGACAATATTCTATGCCATAAAGTATGAGTAAATATAAAAGGTATATGTTTTTGACAACTATTAATATTCAAAATATACCTAGAAAATTACTATGTTTGGACATTATAAAAACACATATGAAAGGGAAATCATGAGAGAAAAAAGAAAGTATACTAAACTGAATGATAATGAATATACTATGTTACAATTTGAAAAGCACAGCATGTAAAATGTATAGACTTAGAAGCACACATTCAAAAGAAAAAATGGCTTAAGTCATGATTTAAGAATTTGTCTTTAGAAATTACAAAAAGGACAGCACAAAAAGTATAAAGAAAAAACCATTAAAGAAAAAGAGTAAACATTGGTGAATGATGATGAAATAAATGATTAAATATAATAGAGAAGACAAAGCCAAAAATTGGGAGACTAATAACATTTAAAATATATATATGTAATGAAGAGAATAATATCAAAAATAAAATAGAAGAGATTCTATAGATATTAGAGGAATAAAATAGAGGAGATTTTATTCCTGTAATATCTATAGAATTAGGAATAAAATAGAGGAAATTCTATAGATATTACAAAGATAATAACTATATGTAATAACTTTAATAAATTGAGAAATTCAGAAGAAACTGTCTAGAAAATTTCTAGAAAAGTACAACTCATAAATTTGACAAAAGATAAATTACTGAGACAAACGTAAAGAAACTAAAACAGCAATATAAAACTTTCTCCAAAATGTTTAGGTTCAAACATCTTTACTAGCAGGCTTAAGGAAAAATTAATATCAATCCTACATATTTCCAGAGAACAACAAAATAAGATAAACTCTAATACATGGTATCAGACTGGATTTTCTTGATACCAAAAACCAATAAAGAGAGTATGACAAGGGAAACATACAGTCCAATCTCATTATGAACATAGATCCAAAAATTCTTAAAACTGTAAACCCAGCAATTTGTAAAAAGGAGACTTCATCATAAACAAGTTGGTTTATACTAGAAATTCAGGTTAGTTTAACATTAGAAAGGCTATGCAATTGGTCACATTGAGAACAAAATAAAAATAGACATCACTTCATTGATACATAAAAAGCATCTGAGTTTTAAATTCCATTCATGATAAAAATTAAAAATAAAAACTCATGACAAACTAGAACTAGAATGGAGCTTCTTCGATCTGATAAAGGCTAATTACAAATTAAAAAAAAAAATCCACTGCAAACAATCTTATCTAATGGTGAGATTTTCAAAGCATTCCTTTGAAGTCAGGGATGTCAAATATCATCACTTCACTTCAATCTTGCACTGAAGGGCCTTGATAGCACTGAAAGGCAAGAAAGAGAAATGAAAGGTATAATGATTAGGAAAGGAAAATTAAGATTGTCATTATTCTCAGTTAACATAATTTCATTTGTAGAAAATCTAACAGAAACTAAAGATTAATTAGATATATTCTGTAGCAAGGTTGCAGAAAAAAATCCGTTATATTTATATGCCAGTATCAAACACTTAGAAAATACATTTTTTTAAGTCACCATTTCATTGGGGAAACTTCCAGGACATCGGCTTAGGCAAAGAATTCTTGAGTAATACCCCGAAAGCACAGGCAACCAAAGCAAAAATGGACAAATGGGATCAGATCAAATTAAAAAGCTTCCACACAGCCAAAGAAAAAAAATCAACAAAGTGAAGAGACAACCTAAGGGATTAATAACCACAATATAGAAGGAACTCAAACAACTCAATAGGAAAAAAATCTAATAATCCAATTAAAAAATGGACAAAGGATCTACTCAAAAGAAGACATATATATGGCAAACAGGCACAGGAAAAGGTGCTCAGTATCAATGATCATCAGAGAAATGCACATCAAGACTGCAATGAGATATCAACTCATCCCACTTAAAATGACTTTTACACAATAACGAATGCTGACAAGGATATGGAGAAAAGGGAACCCTCATGCACCATTGGGAATGTAAATTTGTACAGTTTCTGGAGAAAAGTATGGAGGTTCCTCAGAAAACTAAAAATAGAACTACCAGGGCCTGGCACAGTGGTTCACACCTGTAATCCCAACACTCTGGGAGGCTGAGGCAGGCAGATTATTTGAGATGAGGAATTTGAGACAAGCTTGGCAAACGTGGTGAAACCCCGTCTCTACTAAAAATACAAAAAGATAAAAATTAGCTGGGCGTTGTAGTGCACACCTGTAATCCCAGCTATTCAGGAGGCTGAGGCAGGAGAATTGCTTGAACCTGGGAGGCAGAGTTGCAGTGAGCTGAGATTGCACCACTGAACTATACAGCATGGGTGACAGAGTGAAATATGTCTAAAAAAAAGAAAAGAAAAAGAACTCCCATATGATCCAGCAATCCCACATCTAGCTATATACTCAAAAGAAAGAAAACCAGTGTATCAAAGAAATATGTGCACACTCATGTAGGTTGCAGCACTATTCACAACAGCCAAGATTTGGGGACAACCTAACTATCCTACAACAGACAAATGGATAAAGAAAATGTGGTGCATATGCACAGTGGAGTACTGTTCAGCCAAAGAAAGGATGAGATCCTGTCATTTGCAACGATGTGGATGGAACTGGAGGATGTTTATGTTAAGTGAAATAACCCAGGCACAGAAAACCAAAATTTGCATGTTCTCACTTATTTGTGGGAGCTAAGTATGCAAACAACTGAACTCAAGGAGACAGAAAGTAGAATGATGGTTTCCACAGGCTGGGAATGGTAGTGGGGAGGGGAGGGAGAGTGGGGATGGTTAATGGGCCTAAAATATGGTTAGAAAGAAGAAATCAGACCTAGTATGTCATAGCACAACAGGGTGACTACAGTCAACAAAAATTTATTGTACATTTTAAAAATAATATAATTGAAATGTTTGTAACACAAAGGAATGATAAATGCTTGAGGTTATGGGTAGACCATTTACCTTGATGTGATCATTACACATCGTATACCTGTATTAAAATTTCTCAGGTGCTCCATAAATATATATATATATATATCTACTATATACTCATAAAAATTAAAAATTAAAAAATATAGCATAAAAATAAATAATAGCATAAATAATAGCATTTATATACAGATATTTATGAAAAACTTTATTAATCAAGACAGAGCAGTGATGACCATTAAAAAACAAAGATTCATAAATTGAAACATATTAAAATTAAGAAATTTGGATGTTAAGAGAAATTTATGTGTGAAAATGGTTTTGTGATTATATTTTAAGAGATGTTATATTATAGAGATACATACTAAAATATGTATATGTGAGATTATATGATGTCAAAATTACCTTAATCTGGAATTCAAAAAATTGGGTGGGGTATAAGTTAAACAAGATAGGCCAGGAGTTTATAATTTAAAGCTGGATACATTATACTACTCACCCCTCTTTTGTACATATTTCCAATTTCTGTAATAATGACCCAGTGAGAGCCAACACCGAAAGTCAATAATGAGCTTATATGCAAAATATATTAAAACTTCCATAATTGACAATAAAAAGCCCAAAAACTCAATAGAAAAATGGGCCAATGACACCACCAGGTTCTTCAAAAAAGATAAAATGCAAATGGACAACAAACGTGAAAAAGTGCTTGAACTTATTTATAAGCAGGAAAATGTAAATAAAACAATGAGAAACTACCACATACCAAATTTGGGGGGAAAAGTAACAATAACATTGGCAAAGAAGTGAAGGGATGGGTTTCTCATACATGCTATTGGGACTAGAGATTAGAACAATCACTTTCGGAAACACTTTTGGATTCTAGAAAAGTTGGAAATTGACCCAGAAATTCAAATTCTAGGCTTATACCCTAGAAAATTCAGACACACGCACCTGGATACCTACAAAAGATTGCTTATAACAACATTGTTCCATTTGGCTTTATACTAAAAATAAATTAGATGGCCATCAATAATAAGATGAACAAGTAAACTGAGGTTTATTTACTAGATGGAGTACTATACAGTAATGAAAATGTACAATCTACAGCTATACCAACAATGGAAATAAATAATCTTACAAGCATAATTCACTTGATAAAAACTCAAGAACAGGCTGAACCAAACCACCCTATTTAAGACTGCATATTAGGCAGTAAAACGGTTAAGAAAAACAAGGAAGGAATTACTGTATAAGTCTGGATAATACTATTCCCATAAAGGGAAGAAGGGGATTGTGACCAGGTACGTGCCCAGAAGTTGCTTCTAGAGTGAGGGGAATGTTATACTTCTTGATCTGATTTCATGGTGTTCACTTTATAATACCTTGTGAAATTGTACAATTATATTTATGCACTTTTCTATAAGTCTGTTATAATTCACATTAACAATTAAAAGAAAGAAAAGAGTTATTGCCTCACTGTAAAAGGCTATACAGAACAATAAAATCTTATTCTTTTATGAAATTGTTTTTTGTTGGAGGTTGGTTGTTAGTAGCTGTAATTTTTGAACATGTGAGAAGGGAACTTAATGAGAAATGAAAATGAGCCATTTTTACTTTACTGATAGGCATTCTAAATGACAAAATATAACTTAAGAAATATATTCATATTTGCAATTAATGCTATAAAGAGATATTTCAAACTAGGTTAACAATTGCCTTGAAGAAAGACTTGTTTTAGTAAAGAAGAATAATGGTCAACTATGCAATCCATCTCAATAAAATGATGGGCACTTTGTCTCTGTTTCTTCCATTCAGTTTCATAATTTCCTAATTAATGTCATTTGGATGGGTGAACGTGTATCACTTTGGCCCTCCCCATCACTCCACCTGCCACCTCATGTGCACTCTCTCTCAATATTCTTTTGTATTTTGTTTGACTGTTTTATTGAAAAGTCATAAACAAACAGTATTAGTTTGCTAGGGCCACCATAACAAAATATCACAGACTGGGTGGTTCAAACAACAGAAATTTATTTTCTCATTCTTTTAGAGGCTGGAAGTCCAAGAACAAAGTGTCAGCTGGTTTGACTTCTCCTGAGACCTCTCTTTTTGGCTTGCAAATGGGCCAGCCTCTTGCCGTGTCCTCACATCACATTACTTCTGTGTGCATTACTCCCTGGTGTCTCCTTCATTTCTTATGAAGATGTCAGTCACATTGGATTAGAGCCTCATCCTTATGAATTCACTTAAGCTTAATTACCTCTTTAAAAGTCCTGTCTACAAAAATAATCACATTATGGTTTAGGACTCTAACATGCAATATGATGGCACACAATTCAGTCCATAACGCGAGCTCTTTCATTTTGATAATATTATACCTAACCACTTTTCAGAGTATCCAGTGTGATATAATAAATTTCAAATTTGACAACTCTACATTGTTGCTCAGAAAATGACAAATCATAAGACCTATCATCTAATCTTCTCTCCTTTTAAGGGTAAAATACAGATAATACATTTAAATAAATGGAGTATATAAAATGGGACATGAAGCTTTTTAGAAGTTCCAATTGAATATTATAGATACATTTCAAAAGGACCTGGAGAGGAAATGGGCAATAAATTATGAGCTGCAGCTCTTCCTAAAGTCATCAGAAAGGACTTTCTTTCTTCCCTTGAAAATACCGTCTGATAAGTCAACCTGTTCTTCCTTTCTGATAGATACTTTGGATAATGGATGTAGACCTAAAAAAAAAGAATCCCATTTTCACACAAAGGGAGAAGAACACAAAGTTAAAATACAAGAAGGACAGTAGGTCCCCACTCACAGCTCACACCATCTTTATCTCATGCTTCCAGCCTCTTCCCATTCACTTCAGCCTCCTCAATGCCAAGTTATTGTCCAAAAAATAAATCTAATTATGTCATCACCTGCTTAAATATTTGAATGTTTCATTGTTTCCAATAGACTCAAGTCTATATTTGATAGCTTGGGATACAAAGCCCTTTATAAGCATACTTCAGCTTACTCTGGCAAATGTATTTCCTGCTACTTCACTCCATGTGTACTCTAAGCCAACAGCATAAAACGCCTCAGCAGCCTCCAGGTTCGTCCACTGACTTGCCCAGAATTCTCTTTCACTGCATGTGTGCCCAGGACACTTCTCAGCTTTAAGACACAGCTCAGAGGTTACTATAGGAGGTGCTTCCTTACTGCCCAAGCAAGTTTAGTCTTGCTTCACGCCCTCACAGAATACTTTTCTTGCCTCAATTATAGTGCTCATGATGTTATACTGTAACTGTTGATCTGTAGCCAAGCCCTGCACTCTAGGCATAGGCAACTTGAACACAATGTCTTGTACATATTTGCAGCCTCAGTTCTTGGCATATGGTAAGAAATAAAACCATGATAACTTCCACTAAATATGGTTTTAATGTAAAAATTAATGCATTCTTTTATTCCATCAATAAATATCCCTGTAGATATCAAGGGTCTCCTACAAAAAATGGTCACTGAGGCTGTGGAAATACATCTGTGACTGTCAGATGTATACAAGAATCTTACATTCTAAAGGAGAAAGATATCAAACAACTTACTGTATCATTATTTCACTGATAAGTTCTACAGAGGAGGAAAAAAAGATGTGATGTTTGAAATATATCATAGGTAGCATGATTTCATCTAGGGAATAAATGGTTAAGCAAGGTTTTCTTATGAGTTACCACTAATAGAGAGAGAGAAGTGAACCAGGCCATTATACCCAAAATGCAGCTAAGTGTAAATGATATGAATTATTATTACACAGTGTATTTCAGTGTATTTGTTTTTAATTACTTTCTCTTAATGATGGCAAAAATCATGATTTTATTTTTTATATACTGCAATGATATTAGATTTTTTTTTCTAGTATATTAATGTTAGTAAAAATAATTATTGATTTAACAAAATTTAGCAAATTAAAAGAAGATAAAAGTGTCAGTGTATAGAGACATGGTAAAAACAATTATATATAAATAACCAGTGCTAAATTCCACACAATGTAGAGGAAAAGGAAAAGAATTTCAGGTAAATGGAAATAAAAAGGAGTGAATGCCTTAAAGAAAGAGCATGGCACATAAAGAAAATGAGAGAAGTCCAGCATGAATGAGGCTCTGAGGGAGAAATGGCACATGTTGGAAGATTAGGCAGGGGACATCAGTGAGGAGGATGAAATAAGAGAAGAGTGTTTTGAGAAAGTCTTATGAAGGAGGTGGATGAACAGACAACAGAAGGCTGAGGAGGCATTAATGAAGAATCAGCTTAGTGTCGCATTACCACGCACCTGCTGTGGGCCCCTCTCATTCCTGAGAGGGCGGAGACCAAGAACCTACAACACTCTCTCGGGGGAGCTGTGCCTCACCAGCACCCCAAAAACCTGGTTACAATTCCAGCCAAGGGAAGAAGTGTTTCAGGAAGGGAATAATCAACTGTGTGCAACAGTGCCGACAAGATGAAATCCCAAAAGCATCAACTGCATTTAACAACATGTGGGTCAGCATGTCCTGAGCCAGAGAAATGGTCCTGCCTAAAGTCTCTGATGTATCTTTTTCTGGATTTTGGATGAATGAAAATAAAGAGGGTCTTAGGCAGAAGATAAGCCTTGATCTGTCTCCTGTGTCATGGCCCAATTTTTCAGAGACATTTATTTTTCAAATTCATTTCTCTGGATATGGATTGCATAAAAAGATCATAATTATTATTTCACCAATTATTCATTATTTTCTTTGATGACAAATTAAAATTCCTTTACTAGATGTTTTATCCTGTGCAAGTCATTTATCTGTCTGAAAGTTCTGTTTCCATTTCTGCCACGTGCAGAAAAGTATACTACAGTGCACAGTTTTTGTTAAGTTTAAGGATAATGTACAACCAGACCCTTGCATAAAGCAGGTACCGCCAAGTAGCTTGGATTCTCATTCAGCTCCAGTAGAACTTCCTCCCTTACCATTGTGTTTCACTCCCCTTCTTCAAACCATAAGGAGAAAATGAGTCTAAGATTTTATCCTTGAACATCACATGCTTACCCATGAGGTTACACAATCATTCCCACATAGGATCAGCATTTGATGACAATGCGATTTTCTGTGTGTCATTGAGTTCCAAAAGTAACCAGTACTCAATAAAATGCCCTTAAAAATATGTAGACAAGTAGCTGACTTCCCAAACAGGTAGATTCCTTAAAACAAACGGTAACTCCATGAAACTCATGAAATTCTACTTCCCGAGATTAACCTTCAAGAGATGTTAGGTATGCCATAAACATTGTTTAGAGTATTACAGTTATTTTAACTTATTCTTCTTAAGAGTAAATCACATTTACAGAAGCACACTTATAAAGGGCTGGTGCAGACAATGCCATGCACAATAAACAGAATTGTTGTTTTTACTCTTGTCAGTGAACAGTTACCAAACACCCATTAGGTACTGAAGCTCATGGAAATGACTGTGAATTAACACATTTCTTATCCAAAAACACATTTTTCAGTGACTTGATTTTTTTTCTAGTATTTGGGGTAGACTAGAAATCAATCTGTTATCAATTTTAAGTTTTTGCAACAGCAAACATTTTTAGATTACATGAGCGTGCACACACGCGTGCATACGCATGCACACACACACACACACACACACACACACTAAAAGCATCTGAAATAGACTATATTCTATTATAGTAAATGTACTCCCGGACTGAGACCTGGTATGCCAGCCTGAAGCAAATTATTATAGCCTAGCTATTAACTCCTAAAAACAGGGGCACTACGATGGAAACACTTGGAGACTACAGAGTGGGCAAAACTACAATGGTGCAGCAATGAAATGCATTTGTCTGGTTGGACACGTCATGGCAGGGGTTATGTGTCAGCCATCCCTGCCTTGTAGCACCAACCTGTACTGTACACCTAAAAAAAATTTTTTAACAGTCTCTTTCTTAGTTTCTTTGTCTTTTCTCCTCTCTGGCAAAATTCTTAGGTCAGATTGGTCTTTTAAAACTGTACCTTCCTCTCCCCACCCAAGACAAGGGTGGGAGCATTTGTTGAAGCAGAAGTCATGTGTAAAAACTGCTAAAGTAATCAGAAATGAAAAGACCAGAACTGTGACCCTTGGCAATTTTGTAGCGCCCCTGTTGAGTGACTATATATGTGAGTGCACATTTTCTAATGCAACCCATAGATACCGACCATTTTCTAGAGTGTAAGACTATTTTCTTTGAGCTTATGCTAGGGCTATAATATATTGCCATCTAAATTTATGCTGTAAGACAGCTGTTTACTATCTTATAATTAGGTGGGCCAGTAGAATGTGTTTGTATATCTATTAGATACACCCGAGACTTTAAACAAATCATTTGTATAGTGACATCTTGTTAAGAGAAACTCACAAAAATTAAAATATCCTACTTAGCTTACAGATTCAAACCACAGGCACAAATAGATAACTGCAAAATTTATCTGAAATCACAAAGAAAATATAAAGAATTGAATGATGCCACATGTACCTCAATTTTAAATTGAAGTATAATTTTCGTAAAATAAAATGCACACAGACCTTATATGTAACAATTTGATGTGTTTTGAGCAGTGGACACACTCACTTGTGCAACCCACAAATCTATTATAATAAGGAACATTTCTAACACCCCAGAAACACCTATCCACTCATTCTGTTCCCCTACCAACCCTCTTTCCACAGGAGGCAACCACTGTTCTGATTTCTCTTACCATAGATCAGTTTTGTCTTCTCTAAAATTACACTGACAAGTGTAAATAAACACTTTTGAGATTGACTTTTCTTATTCAGCATAATGGTTTTCAAAGTAATTCACACACTTACCTGTACAGTAGTTCTTTTATTTTACTGCTGAGTGGTATTTAATTGCCTATATTCAAACTGATTAGGCATTCACTCATCAATGAATATTTTAATTGTTTTGAATTTCAGGTTATTATAAATGAAACTTCTAAGAACATTATTGAACAAGTATTTTTTCAATGTATGCTTTTATTTATTTATTTTTGGATAAATACCTAGGAGTAGAATTGCTGAATCACAGAGTAGGTAATTGTAACTTTAAAAGATACTGCCAAATGGATATCCAAATTAGATGTATCAATTTCATACTTCCTCCAACATATGAGGTTTCTGATTGCTACAAATACATGTCAATATCTAAATATCATTTTTCAGCATTTTAAAATTTATCCCAGTATGTACTAATATCTCATTGTGGTTTCAATTTTCATAAGCCTAATGACCAGAGATGTTGAACATGTTTTTATGTGACATTTATCTCCCTTTGTAAGTAACTGTTCCAAGACTTCCAGCCATTTATTAAAAATAGTGTTGTTTGGGGTTTTTAAAATTGATTTATGAAAGTTCTTTACATAGTCTGGCATAAGTCCATAATCAGATATACATGCGCTAATATTTTCTTCCACTTAGGTTTTTGATGAGCAGAAATTTTTAATGTTTATGAGGTATAAATTATCAATTTTTCATTTCAGTTATTGCATTTTTCTGTTCTAGAATTTCCGTTTCTTAAAGATTTTACTTCTCTACTGGGATTTTCTATCTATATATTTTTCATGTTCATCCTTTTTTAAAAATTCCTAAACATAATAAAATTGCTATTTTAAATTCTTTGCTAATTCCAACATATCTTTTGTCTCTGTATCTGTCTATATTATGTTTTATTTCCTCCTGGTTATGGATCACCCAATTTCTTATTTCTATGCCACTTAGTAATATTTTATTTTATGCTAAACATTACAGGCACCATGTTGCTAAGAGTCAGAATTGTTTTAAAATATTTATTTAAAGCAAATTGAGTGTTATTCTGGCAGGAAATTAATAGTGTATCCACTTGATTGTTAAAATAGGTTTACAGTATTTCTTTTCTAAGTCTAAGATAGCCCTATTCCCAACATCTAAACTTTTAGGAACTAAACTGAATGTCTACTGTGTTTAGCAAAACTTCAGCTGGTCATGACCCCCCCTCTTTAGAAATGCGCATCCTCTAGAATCCATATTTACTTTCACAGCTCGCCAGCCTCACTGTGTCTTTCACTGTGCATTCACAGCTTGGTAGCAAAAAACTTAAAAACGCTTTCTAGGAAGATTTTATTTCTGCATAGTTCCTTTCTCCATGGTCCTTGGCCTTAAAAATTCCAACCCATCCGACAGCCCTGAACTGCATGCAATCTTTGCCTCCTAAATTCAGCAAGGCTATCAAGCTTTGTTTGGCAATCTGGAAGGCTATCAACCTTCCTGCTGGCAATCTGGAAACTGCCTCCAGGTAGAGAAAGCCATGTTGATCACAGAGCTTACTTTGTGTGTTCCCTTTCTAAGACCACGGCTCTGTGTTGCCTCTGGTGGAATGTCTAAAACAGCTGTCTCATACATTGTGCCCAGCTTGACAGCTGTTTATGGTGAGTGGACTATCCCAATGTTAGTTACTCTCCATGGCTGCAGTAGAGTCTCCCAAGATCTGTTATTCATGACAGTTACCATGTATCAGAAACACCAAATATGGGTGCTAGTCAGTGAAAGGCCAAGACGTATAAAAGGACCTCAAAGGTTTTGTTTTCGTTGTTTTAATAAAGACTTCATTTTAAAAACCTTGCTTTGCTGATTTCAGCAACCCCGAAGCACAACAGATTTGTTCTGTATTATACCTTTCAGCTAGGTGGGGTTTCAAAGATAATATAAGCAACTCTTTAAAAATCCATTAGTACTTAAAAAGAGCCAAATACATTGTATACATTCAGGAAAAACAAAAAACTATGAGATGTGATTTTTGGCAGTGAGATCTGAGGTACAGATGACATTTGATCTCATTTCTTTTTCTTGTTTGTATTAAGAGCATATTCAAAGTTGAAGGTGGATTCTGGACTCTTGACTTTTTATAGTTTAAACTACAAATATCCCAAGTTTTCCTTCACTGAGCTCGAGCTATTTTGCACCCTGCTTCAGTATACTCACGCCCAGCCTCCGCCACCCTCACACTTACACACACTCCCACACAGATGGACACATATGGCCCTGCGAGAGCAAATCCCTCCCTTCCTTTGCAAAGGATGTAGAAAGGCAAGGATCATAACACAATTTGAAATAGTGCCATTTCCATTATCACTATTCCTTTCTCCACATTCCATCATGACTTAGTGTCTGCTGATTTTCCTGACATAGTATACGTGAAACACACACACATGCACTCACAAAGTGAGAAACACAGTATTACTGACTTCAATTTAAGCCATTCAAACAATTAGCATAATCTTGGATAAAAAAGAAAGACTGTAGGTGCAGAAATGTGCTTCTGCTGCTGCTTTTGCACGGCCAGTTCTGCTCCCCTGTCTCCTGACTTTGTTAGCGGTGGCTGTGGAGCTGTGTCGGGAGCAGCAGTAGTTACAGACAGTGTCTAAAGCCTCCTGGACAGAGGACAAAATATAACTGCATCATGTTGGGGGAGAAAATAGCTAAAATTCAAACACTCTTTCACCAAGAAAGCTTCAAAGGAAAAAAAAGAACAGACTGAAAAATGAGCTGAAGCAAAAGAGCAGCATAGGCAGAGCACAAGAAAAAGAGATCAGGAATAAGAAATCCCTTCATCTAGTTTAAAGTCAAAATGCCCCTTGGTGAAGTAGACCTTTAAGTGTAAAGAAGTGAACTAAACTTATTTGGGTAAATGAGGCAAAGGGGGCAGTAGGATGGTCTCCTCACCTTTCACACACCGTTAACTCTGTCACGGAAGGCTGATCACCTCACTTTGAATTGCTGGTTAAACCTGTCTTCCCTTTCTCTGTCTGCAGGCTTTAGTTCAGGTAGTGTACTAGATATTCCAGTTCTTGGTCCATGATTTGCCCATGGTACTTCTGGGTCTTTTGTGTTGCCTGAGCAAGGTAAATAAAAAGACTGAATAAGGAGAGGATTAAGAAAGTGACACTGAGAGAATTGAAATAATCTCTCTCAATTCACAGAGCAAGAAAGTGGCATAGGCAGAGATCACATTGTTACAGGGTCCCTCTGTGATTCAAGGTTCCATTCTTTCCACTGTGCTTTATTCTCTTCCCTCAGGTTCTGAATATTTTGGAATGGGAGTACAGTTGTGTGGGTGGTTTATGTTTGTACAGATTGGCATTCCAGACCAAACATTGGCTATGTTTGTACAAAATCTTTCCAAAATCAAACACTGGCTTATGTTTATACAAATTGTACAAATTGTAGTATATGTCACGAGACAATGTTACATGTGTTATTATTTAACAAAACTTTTAGTTAAAGATTACGAAATTCAATGAAATTAAGGATTAAAACCTATCATGATATTAAAGCATCTAGTACAGCACCTAATTTCTCTTCAACAAGTGTCTGAAACTGTATGGGGCTTTTATAAAGTTATTGGTGAGTGAGATATATTGCTCCAAAACTAACCTCTCAGCACACATGGAAAGTAAAGATCCTATTATTAATTTTTAAAACATAACTTCAATCAAAAATCCAGAAAGATATTATTTATCACTACAAATAATATATTGTCTAAGAGGTGACATTGACCTAGTTTTGCACTGAAGTGACCAAAATCTTGATCCTACTATTCATGGAGGGAGCATCCAGGGGTGGTTTTAAGCCAATCTGCACTGTTACGGCAGTATTGATTATTAAAATATTTAAATAGTTTTGTTTTGATTGGTAAACATCAGCTATAATAAGCAGTAACATGATTTAATAATATAAATTCCAGCACATATGGTTTCTCTCAAAAACCAAACATACACTGTAATTCCAGAACATTTTTTTCCTTGCTCAGGTGCTGTGCATAGAGCTGAGGTTCTGCTCCCAAATTCTCCTATTTATTCCAAATATCAGGACGGGAGAGCCAGCTTTGGAACCAAACTGAAGAGAACTGATTCTATGATCTTCCACAAGAAATTCCCAGAATCTGCCCAGGAAGAAAAACAGCGACCATGCTCAGGTAGTAAATGAAGAGCCTGCTGAGGTAATTGTCAATTACAGGTGCTACACAGCGCTTTGTCCAGGTAAATTTTTAAAGAGCACTGGTCTTTTAAACAACCTATTTCCTGGTGGGTGGTGACTATCCTGTGAATTGGAAAAGGTCAGGAGGGGGATTGCCTAAAAATCTGCCAAAACACATTTAGTAGTTAGAAAAGCACGTATCCCAGGGAGCTACAGTGAAGCCCTATTTGTCACACTCACCTAAATTTGTCACCCTGTCCCCATCCACTTCTTCCCTATGCTTATCATTTGTCCTAATCCTAGGAACATACCAAACTTGCTTGTCTCCTGGTATGTAACCCCCTGCCTTATTCAGCTATCAGTAACTGTAATTGCACTCTCTCCCCTTCTTTATTTTCCCTTTTTATTTTTGTCCCAGTTAATATGTTGGCATCTGGCAGTCCCACCGCACCTGTTGACACCAGCCTTCTCCTGATTCGCCCCAGGGTGTGCAGCTGTCTCATGCTCCCAGAGAGCAAGAAAGATAAAAGCCCTGGCCCCTGGCTCTATAATCCCTGCAACAACCAATCTTCACTCTCTTCTTGCCCTTCCACTCCTCTCTCATTCCCTCTGCTTCCTGATTTTTGAATACTGGTTTTCGACTAATCCACAGAGAGAATATATTAGGCTGTGTTCACACTGCTATAAAGTCTTACCTGAGACCAGGTAGTTTATAAAAAAAAGAGGCTGATCGGCTCACAGTTATGCAGGCTGTACAGGCTTCTGCTTCTGGGGAGGCCTCAGGAAACTTACAATCATGGCAGAAGGTGAAGGGGAAGCAAGCACATCATCACATAGCTGGCAGGAGAGAGAGCCAAGGAGGAAGGGCTACTCACTTTTAAACAACCAGATCTTGTGAGAACTCGTTCACTACCACAAAAACAGCAAGAAGGAAGTCCTGCTGCATGATCCAATCACCTCCAACCCTGGGGATCACGATTCAATGTGAGATTTGGGTGGAGACACAGAGCCAAACCATATCAAGGAGGAAATAAAATGGAAAAGGAGGGGCAGAGACTTGACGGGTGATGAGGGGAATCATATCTCAGAAGGAGAGGCTAACCATGAAGCAGCATCTATTAGAGAGGACCACTGTCACCTAAAAGCTGACAAGTAAGTGGGAAATCATCAGAACAGATGGAAACATGATTCTGCCAGGGACATTATTTATCTGGAAACTGCATAAACAAAAGATCACGTCACCAATTAGTTACTCCAAGATTACTTCTGGTGTGTTTGCTCTGACAGTTGTCCTCTAATCTCTATGCTCCTGGTCTTGGAGCTATATCTTTGGCAACGATAAAAGGAGGAATGTTTTCAACTCCACTGATGGAAGCATACAGTTTTTGAACTGATTATGAATCAATGCTGAGAATCCATTCAGTGAGAGCAGCAGTTGTTGAAGAAACTTTTGTCCCTCACCCAACAGCTGTTTCCAGCCCTTTCTTCTTCAATATCAAAGCCCTAAAGTTCTGAGAGTAAAAATGCTAGAATTTTAATATACTTAATTTTCTTTTTTCCTGGAAGCTAGTACTGACACAAGAGGAAGTCTACTGGAGGGCGTCCAGAAGCATTTTTCTCCCAGATAAAAGATATCTGCTAGAACAAAAGCTTTGTCAGTCCCCTACTCTACCCCATCACAACCTCCGACCTTTCTTCCTATTTTTCACACATCGTAGCCTGAGGATGGAGGCTTAGAAGCTGCTGAAGCCATCTTCTGACCAGGACGGCATAGTGATGATGCACTGTAGATCACAAAGCAGAAAGCTAGAAGGGGCCTGGATCTCGGTGAGTTCTTGAGCTGCTTAACTGACGTGGAAAAGACTTCTATACTTATGATTTTCCCTTCTCTTTAGTGCATATATATTTTCCTGGTATTTTGTGACTCGTAGATGAAAGCATCCAAACAAGCTAGTGCACTTTAAAGATCCCCACATTGACCTGTGGCATGCCAAAGCATCCTATTTCCTTTTGTAACCGGAGTAGCAGTAGCTGGATTCCCTGGTTCCCACACCAGGTGTAGAACCTGGGCTGCCTGGGAGAAAAGCAGGAATGCTAACCGCTAGACCATCAGGGATATAGACTAATTATTGCCGGAACTTAGGCACTTGGCCTTCCTAACTGGGAAGAATGGGGAAAGGGGTCTCAGTGGCATAGTAAGTGTTACAGCTCGAATAGAACTTGTGGACCCAAAGAGTGTGTGATAGGGCAATTTATTAGGCAGAGCGAAAAGTTAGCTTCCACACTGTCGTGGAAGGTGACCCAGAGAGAGGGTGCCGTCCAGGCTGGGACAGCTAGAGCTTTACTCCTGAGTTATTCTGTCCCCATTCGTGTTCTTGTCCAATGAGATGGGTTCTTCCAAACTTCCTCTGGATTAATTGATCTTTGATCCTTTACCTGATTGGCTACTGCTTTACAACCCTGAGTCACAGAGCTCCCACCTCCAAGAGCCAGAGGGGAGAAAATCAGACACATAGCCCATACCTGGCCTGCCAGAGGCAGGAAAATGGAAACAAAGAGCCCTAGCGGGAAAGCCTGAGAAGTCCTGCCCTGGAAACAACAGCCGACCCCAGAAAGTCCCTCTAACACATCCCCTCGCTTTCATTCTGAGTGCTTACCTTTTCTGATAGACCATCAATAGGAGATAATGATTATCCCAGAGGAACTGTAGAATTTAAAATAATCATAGAAATTTAGAATTCATGGGATTAGATATGTACCCTCTCTTCTTCATCAGCACTCTTCTACCAAATTGTTCTTGGGAAGTCATCAAGCTTCTGTTCAGTTTTCCTAAGACAGGGAACTCATTACATCATGAAACAGCCCAACTCTCCTCTACCCTTTCTTTATATAATTCAATTTTCCTACCAGACCATAAAACAACACATATTAGGAGAGAAAAAGAAGAATTCAATAGCATTAATGATTTCATTGATGCACATTCTAAAAATGCACTGATCTGCAATGAAACCACTTGAAACTTGGAGAAAGATAATAGGTGGAATAATATTATGTTTTTCTTGTATTTTTATGAATTATTAACACATTTTTGATTGATTTAAAAGTAAAGAAAGTGAATAAGATTAACATTATCTTGTAAATAACCCAACTAACACTAGTAATGTTATTAGTAAGGCAGCCTCACTGCACTCAAATTATTAATTAATGGGATGCAATTGAGTAAAAGATAAAAAAAATAATTTATGAAATATAATAACACTATGAAGAAATTTTATGATATTTTTATAGCACTCTATATCAAGGAAGAAGCCTGCAGGGAAGAAAACCAACTACATATTTTAAAATGTATATAATTAGTATAATATTAAACATAAATATTTATCTAAGTATTCAGAACTTGACTTCACCCAGCAAATTTATGATCACAGAGAATTTACACATTTATTTATTTTTTAAATGTCTTCCATTTTAGTTTCACTATTAAAATAATCAGAAGTTCAAAATAAAATTCACTGAAAATTTCCTTGGTTATGAATTTTATTTTGATGTTTGCTCAAAGCCCATTAAAATGTATTCAGTGATTGATGGGCTGATTTGAAATTTCTTGCATGCTTGTAATGTCATCTTAAAATATTGTATGATTCTAACATTCCAAAAAAATTTTAACAAAACTTAATAGAGCTATTTCAGTGTTATTCCATCAAATGTGAGATTGCAAAATTCCAGTATATCTTCAGGCCATAGATGTGAGCCATACTATATGAAAATAGAAAACAAGCTCAAGAATTTTATAGTTTGGTCATTGATCTTACAAAAGGATCTGTCTGCTGGGGCAGAGCCGAATCCTGCACACCTAAACAACCTTATATTTATTTAGCACTCTTGCAATCTTCTGAGACACCTGTGCCCATCTCTTAAATCTGAAATAAGAGTGTGTCATTTCAACCTACAAAAGTATCTCCAAAATACATATTGTGAATTACCAGTTTGGGCAAAGTAATAGACAAGGTAACTTGTATACCAATTTTTTTTTATTCTTTGTATTTTACACAAAAATATCCAACTGAATGGTGAAAAAAGGATAAACCAGTAAATCACATATTCAAGGTCACGTATCATTAATAAAAGAAATCTCCTTTAACAAGTTATATATGTAGACAAAGGCTTGGAATTTCACCAATGTCAAGTATCACAAAATATATTACCCCATCTGTTTTTCTTTATCTTTTTTAGGACTAACACTTCAAAAATTTACCCTATGTATCTTTCAGTTGCCAAGCACTGACTACCATGCTAAAGGTCAGCTCATCTACAACAATTCAGGTTTTAGTATTTTATTTGCTACTCTTACTAAGAAAAGTAATGTTCCCCGGAAAACATAAAATAGAATGCTGGGTTCTACGTGGTGTACATTTTCTATTTGTTTTGTTGGTCATGCTATGAAAACAAAGAGGATAATTTTGTAGCTAAGTACTGCCCACACTACCTTTGAAAAATGTCACCTCTAGGAACATCACTTTCTCTTGTTGATATCCTTTATACCCTAATCTGAAAGTCTAA
The DNA here is from genome assembly GCA_004027715.1 of Plecturocebus donacophilus. Taxonomy (NCBI): domain Eukaryota; kingdom Metazoa; phylum Chordata; class Mammalia; order Primates; family Pitheciidae; genus Plecturocebus; species Plecturocebus donacophilus. The sequence continues at coordinate 109,666 of PVKP010002304.1, forward strand.
TGAACATTTCCAGGCAAAAGAAATAAGAGCTAGGGTGTGCCAGTGGGTTATTTTTAATTGGAAAAAGAACTCCTCTTTCTTAAAAGTCAGGTAATCATTTCAATGTGTTTCTAAGCAAGACCTGAATAAAATATTAGACAATCATGCTCAAAAGCTATTAGTGGTTTTCTAATCTAATATAAGGAGAGGTAGTTTGGAAAGTAATTGGGGTTTTCTTTATTTGTACTTGTAGAACTTGTGGGAAATTTACCAACTATACCATTTTTAAAAAATTTTCATCAGGCAAAGCACTGAGTTTCAAGATTTTTATATGTGACTGGAAATACTGTCCCCATACATTAACTGATAGATTTAACACACTGAAAAGTGCTACAGAAATAAATACACGATATTCATAAGATAAAATCTAGACCTGCAGATGGTGCAGGATAGGCTGTTTTGTCAGGGGGAGGAGGGGTGGCTTCCCCCCAACTACAAATAGTCTGTTATTCTAAAGTAAGATCTTATGATCATTTTTTTAATTATTGTTTCTGGAGCCAAATTCAAAGGCCAGAGTCTACTATGTTCCCAGATAAATTTTTTTTTATAAAATTAATCAATCAAAGTATTGATTTGGAATAAAATTTAGATCTGTGCTTTTTTAACTCTGGCCAAACATTTTCACAGATCATATGATCTACATGTCCTCAATATATCATGAATGCTAGCTTAGGAAATTGCTAAGCGTGGAGCAATGGATAACTTTTATTTAAAAGAAGAATTGTGTGAGTCGGGTAAGAAAGTAAACATAGTTGCATGATGTTGTATGACAGAGCAAGCTGGTTGTGTTTTCTTCCTCTAAACACTTCAGCATTAAATGTAGAATTTCTTGGTATGGCATGTGCATGGTGTACTGGCTTCATGTTTTTAGTTGATAACTTTTGACACATGTGCTTTCAGGATGAAGGAAGAGAATCAGACAAAGTGCCAAAATATATAAAATTCTAACCATCTCACCTTTAAAAATAAGACTCTTCTCCAAAATAAAGCTCTTTCAAGAATAGAAATCCAACTGTGTTCTCCAACTGTAGATTTTGCAGGGTAGAGGTTCAGTAAGGAATATTAAGTAGGATTTATATCCATTAGCATACAAAAACCCAATTTAAGAAACATTTGAATGGTGACAAAAGAATTGCCTCCCCACTGCATCTTTAAAAGTGCACTTGGCACAATATTTCTTGTCCTGCTGATAATCATCTTTTCTTCCTGCTGTTTATCCAGTCCCCATCTCTGAAGACTAAGTAACTTTTTTTTAAAAAGGAAACAGATGCACAATAGTAAAATAAATCCTAATCACGTGATCTAGAGACAAAGTATAATGACCACCATTTTAAATATCATAACCAAAAAAATAAGAACTTGATATATTTTCAATATACAGAGATGTCATTTTTCAAAACTAGTAGGATGCATTAAAATACGTTCTCCTTAAGAGATTTCAAATTCGTTACCAGGCAGTTATGTTTTCACTTTAATTTTAAAATCGGAGCTGACAGTGCTTTAGGAATAAAAATGAAAAGTAAATTCCACAGTCAGAAAGTCTAGTACCTGTGAGCCGTTGTTCCTTGGGGCTTGAGATTACACATTGGACAAACCAGTAGCCTACTGATTCAATTTCAGTGAGTAACAGAGGGATTAAAGTGAAAAAAAAAATAAAAACACTAAAAATATATTGAGTTCTGGCTACCAAGAGTTTTATTAGCCAGATACAAAAATCAATAGGAAACCTTTGGGCTCTCAATGTCAAGATTTTAAAAGAACCTATAAAGGGAATATTAGTAGTCTTCCTGTTCATCTACTGAAATAAAATAGAGGCTGTAGCTCTCCTCTTCTGGCTAAGAACAGTAAAAGAATCAAGTGTGAGCACGCAAAGGCTGCTTCACATACCCAACCTCTGAACAAGTCTTCATTCATCACCATGTCAGTCACATAGTTAAAGATAAGATTGTGTCTGAATTTCAGAGCTGGAAGAGGTCTTGGAGATCATCTAATTAAATGTCTTGATTTTATAGTTGAGGAAAGTGAATCGACAGTCACTTAGCTATTTAGTCGTGTAGCCATGGCTACAATTCAGATCTTCTGAATATCCATCAGCAGTTCTGGGGTGGTTTCCTCTTTCTGCCATACACAATAGAGATGTTGCTTGTGAATCAAAAGTCACTAGCTTTCAAGCATTTTTGAAAATATGATGAGAAAGACATTTCACATCATTATTATCACAAAAACATGAGAGAAACACAAGTTTCCTGAAATAATACTTACTACATATGATACACCCAGGTTCTCTATTCCTTTCTAGTATTTCTTTTTTAATGGTACTCAATACCCAATAAAATAATAATTTCATTTTTGCTGAGACTATGACTTTTTTTTTTTTTTTTTTTTTTTTTTGAGACAGCGTCTTGCTCTGTCACCCAGGCTGGAATCCAATGGCATGATCATAGCTCACTGCAACCTCGAGCTCCTGTGCTCAAGTGACCTTACAGCCTCATCCTCCTAAGTAGCTGGGACTACAGGAGCACACCACTGTGCCCAGCTAATTGCTTTCTTTTTTTCTTGACAGGATCCTGCTATGTTAGAGGCTGGTCTCTTAACTCCTGGCCTTAAGCAGTCCTCCAAAATCACTGGGATTACAGGTGTGAGCCACTGCACCTGGCTATACATTTTGAAACAATAACTGTAGTCTAACTTTCCTATTTTGTTGTCTTCAGAGACATAAAGAACTTTAATTGTGACTTCAGGAATTTACGTCAACAAACCAAGGGGCAACAGAATAGAGCATGTACCCTTCAGACAGAGGAAGATCCTAAGTGAAAGTGACCAGTGCTAATTTTACTCATTATGCATGACGTTCTCATATCAATTCACCCCAAATTGCTTGTTCATATAGCACTCTGACCCAGTCAGGAAGAGGATGATCTAGAGAAGCTTTATTTCCACATAACTGCTTCTACCTTCCTGATTTCCCATTCCAACCATGTTTTGCAGAGTTGTTGGAAAACTGGAGTACCTTTCACTGTAATTTCTTTTCACAGGTAAATTGCTTTCCCCACATTTTGCTGGAAAATTCCATTTTAATAATCCTTAAATACACGCCCATGTCGTTCTTTTAATTCAGCCCCCCATTCCATGGACCACGGGCAAGCCATTCTTCTATTCGGTTCCCCTCTCTAAACAGAAGACAGTGATCCCCATGAAGTACAAGTCCTTTGATTCTTTTGTAGTCACATGCTTCCTCTGTACCACACCCTACTCCCTCTCCCTCCTCTCACACACTCTCTCTGGTTCTTACTCTGTCTTCCTATCTCACAAACTAACACATACTGGCAGGGCAATGTGCCGATCTGAGGTTAGGATGTACAAGTTGACGGGGTTCCTTGGGTCGTACAGATAGGCACACTACTCCCACTGCTAGATCCCACTATCTGCCATCATCACTGTGCACACACATACAGGCACCTGCAACCACTACTACCCAGCCCAGGGACTGGGTGACTTGTACATGGCTAGTTCTTTCTATTGGCTAGTTTTGTGATTCTGCTCACTTATTTTCAACCAGATTTCAAGCAAAAGCCTAGTACAGAAGTGAGAGAGAAGGAGCCCTTCTGTTTTAAGGGGAATATTGAGTGTACACACCGGCTTTGCTTCTCACCTGTCTTCTACCTTCTACCACTACAAGGCAGGCTTAGCTCCTTGGAGCAGTTAAAAAAACCTGAGGTCTCTCCCAGTGCTCTTAGACATTACCAGAAAAATATATTTTGGTCATCTGAAATGGGAATGAAAAGGAAACAATAAAGGAAAGAGAAATAGATGGAAACAAATTCCTTATAATTTATGTTAGATAACACCTGAAAAAGTTAAGGACAAAGCTGTGCTGAAGTCTTCAGCAGAGATCGTATTAGCTGTATTGTTCGTATTCATCCTTGCATCAGTTTGTTTTTGGTAGCAGCCACACAAGAGATCGAAGGGTCTTCAAAAAGAGCACTTTATTATGACAAGGAGGACTCACGGTTAAGCCATCTCCACATCCCTGAAACATGCAAAGATCCTCAAAAAGTACAAAGCAAATTAAGTTAAAAGTAGTAAACACACACTGGGCCACAGTCCCCCATGGCAAGCATGGCAACCTTTCCTTTTTAGCTAACATCTTTTTTCAACCAGTAAGAAAGCAGACTGCTGAGAGGCTCTCTGCTCTGTGGAGCAGTCACAGAGATGACAGGTGATGCCATCCCAGCCCTCGGAATGGTCAGAGAAGAATTCCTGCTTCTTCACATGGTGAGCTGGTGAATCTGTATCAGGTATAACCGCACAATAAAAGCCACATGGCCTCAAAACTTTCCTACTGCTGCCAGTGACCCAGAGCTGAATCGTCTTTGCAGGGATCAACCCAGCAATCCTGACTTACAGACATTCTCGTCTTAAAGTAGCACAGCCCTATCACCTCCTCCTTATAGTGGAAAGATCCTGTTTTACCCCAGTTGTACAATTCTTTGCAAACTGATATTTGCAGTGAAAACTCTATACGCCTAAGTGCAGACAAAAAGATTTCTTGAAAATATTTTTATGTCTCTCATATGCCTTTAGTTAAATGTGGAGGGAAATGTTTGAGGCAACTTCCAAAGTCAGACCGTTAACAGGATGGGTTCTTCTTGAACATGGAGTGGAAGGTTAAGCAGTGAGAAATTTGGCTAGTCTTCTCGGCCAGTGCCCTCCAACGACGTGTTTCAAAAGGCCTTTACTTATCTGTTCTCTGCTCTCAGCCTCACCATTTGTTGGAGGGTGACGAGCCACGATTGTGAGAGGTTAGATAAGGTTTCTGTCTGCACATTCCTCAAACTCAACTGAGGTTACAAAAAACAGAAACAAGAATATCTGTCAATCTGAGATGCTGTAAATAAGTGATACAGAGGAGCTGTGCCTGGACGGCAGGGATTTAATTTACAACTAGGAGCACTTGGAGAAATGTTGAAGAGTCTCCCAGAATCATGATTTGTTTTCTCTGGAATGTTCCAGCAAAGTAACTTGTTCTTTTGATCATGGCTTCTTTGGTCTGCATACCCAGCAAAGTAAGTACTTTGGATCTGTTACAACAGCAAATTAGCATGTGCTATGCACCTTTACAGACTTAAATATCAGAATCATTTCCATGCAACCAGCTACATTTTAAAGCCAAAGCTTTTATACAAACAATTCAGAATGTGAGCGCTTGGTGTGGCAAGCATAATGCAATCATTTCATTTGAGAATAACAATGTAATTCTCCCCCCACCCCCCCCCCGCCCTTTAAAATGTATGCTTTCTGCATAGACAGTTCACATCAATGTTTGTGAAAGGTCTGGTTCCTGAGCAGTAACTTACTGAAGAGTAGACAATTAGTGTTTCATTGCTTTGGGGCACTTGCAGCTAAATCAAAACTCCCAAGCTAAGCTATGGTTCCTGTTCTATGTAGTGCAAAAGCACAGATGCAAAAGGTAACAACTGCTTAGAAACTGCACTGGTGCTTGTCTCCAGCGCTACAACTTCATTTCCCATTGGTCTGATTCAGCGTTATGTAGAACTTGAAGACGTGTATTTGTTCAAGGAAGACTTTGGATTTGTCTTTTATTTAGTTGTCATATAATCAGCTGTGAAATGGACTTCCTTTTTTTTTTGAGATGGAGTCTCACTCATGTCACCCAGGCTGGAGTGCAATGGCACAATCTCGGCTCACGGGAACCTCCACCTCCCACCTCCCAGGTTCAAGCAATTCTCCCACCTCAGCCTCTCAGTAGCTGGGATTACGGGCACCCGCCACCACACCCAGCTAATTTTTGTATTTTTAGTAGAAACAGTGTTTCACCACGTTGGCCAGGCTTGTCTCGAACTCCTGACCTAGATGATTCGTGTGCCTTGACTTCCCAAAGTGCTGGAATTACAGGCATAAGCCACCATGCCCAGAGGATGGACTTCTTTTAGATGGGATACAGCTCAGAGGCACTGATGTAATTTGCGCAAAAAGTGACTCTAGAAGTTTCAACTAAAGAATTCTGAATGTTTTTGCTCAATATTTGATGGTGTAAATGATAAGAAAGTCCATGAATCACTTTCTTAAAGGTAATCATTAAAACCATAGAGAAAATTTGGTTTACTGAGATTAGTTTTAAGAACAACACAGTATTTGTTAGAAAAAATAATCTGAGAAGTATCTTAGATATGATGAAGGCGTGCTGAGGGTAAGAGAGAGGCAAAAGTTCAGGAGGAGAATTTAAGATAAAACTGGAGGAGAAAAGGTAGGTAGACCAAGAAGAAAGGAAAAAGAAAGAATAGAGATAGTACAGAAAAAGAGTAAGATGATGGATTCTATGTATAGCAATGAATGACCACATCATTTTTAAGTAATTTTGACACAAATCATGAAAGGTTTGGTGTGAGAGGGTTTCTTGTTGAACCCACTTCAGAAGCTGCATTTCAGAAAACGAATTCTGCATTTCATACTCATTTTGAGAAAAATATAAGGACTCAAATAGCTGATATACAATCAAAGATTTGTGATATGATTGGTTGACTTAAAGCTGAAAACCATTAGAAATATTTTACCATACTCGGAATCCTAGAAAATAAGAGATCATGTATTAAACAAAAATAAATACATAGAGTTTGACATAAAAATTTTACTTCAATAAAAATTGAAAAGAAATTAAGGAAATATTTTATAATAATTGTATAGAGAAAGAATATTTAGCAAAATAAAGTAAAAGGAAATTATTTTCTTTCACTTTATTTTCCTAAATATTTGAATATATGAATATCAGAAAATCAGCTGTTTGAAATATATATCAGAAAATATTTTTAACATTTAAAAGGTAGGAAAAATAATTGGCAAACATTGCTATGATATGACAAACAGCAAGAAGTATTCAATAAATAGGCTTATGAGCTGGAAGCCATCATCCTCAGCAAACTAACACAGTAACAGAAAACCAAACACTGCATGATCTCACTCATAAGTGGGAGCTGAACAATGAGAACACGTGGACACAGGGAGGGGAACATCACACACTGGGACCTGTTGGGAGGTGGGGGTGAGGGAAGAGAGAGCATCAGGACAAATAGCTAATGCATGTGGGGCTTAATACCTAGGTAATGGGATGATAGGTACAGCAAACCATGGCACATGTTTACCTATGTAACAAACCTGCACGTTCTACACATCCTGGAACACAAGTAAAATTAAAAATTAAAAAAAGGCTCATGAATTCAACGTGATCAATGCTAATATTTTAAGAGAAATATAAGCAAAAAGCATCAATCCTGAAAAACATAAAAACAAAAATAGCAGTATCTAATGAGAATGTGCATGCTGAAATACTCAATGCTGGCAAAGATGTGACGGATGAGCACACTCATAAACTGCTTATTTTTCAAGTTTACTTTAAGTTCTGGGATACAAGCACAGAACATGTAGTTTTGTTACATAGACATACATGTGCCATGGTGATTTGCTGCACTTATCAACCCATCATCTAGGTTTTAAGCCCCATATGCATTAGCTATTTGTCCTAATGCTCTCGCTCCCCTCATCCTCCACCCCTCGACTGGCCCCAATGTGTGTTGTTCTCCTCCCTGCGTCCATGTGTTCTCATTGTTCAACTCCCACCTATGAGTGAGAACATACAATGTTTGGTTTTATCTCCCTGTGTTGCATAAACTGCTTTTAATAAGCTTACAAATTGGTCTAGTTTTTCTCAAAGGCATATACATATACCACTTTTCAGGAATTCTGCTTCTGTGAATCTATTCCACTGAAATTATTAGAAATATGAACAAATTAGTCTGTGTAAATATGTCAATTATTATATTGTTATAATAAAATTTTGAAATTAGCCTTAATGTCCAGAGATGGTTAAATAATGCTGCGATGTAATGAGGAAACATTATGCAGCTGTTGAAATGCCATTTTAAAACCATGCATTTAAAAATGCCCATTAGGCATTTTTTGTTAGGAGAAAAAAAGTGAAAACCTAAATTATATGTATACTAGAATTTCTATTCTATCCTCTCTGTATATATTTAGATAGCGAGAATAGACAATAGATACATAGGCTGGTGAAAAATATAGGAATATATATCATGGTTCTATGTGAATTTTTAGAGTGAGATTTTCATTTACTTCTTAATACTTTCCCATATTTTTCAGATTTTCAAAATAATTATTATTTTTGCGAGTTTTACTTTTGATCATTCTTTTACCGGTCACAAAACAGTATCCTCTTGAAGGATTGAACAAGTAAAACATTCTGAAATAAAGAGATGCTTAAGTTGAGATGGACCTAAAGAATAAAGCCTATTTGATTTTCTGCAGTGTGAGAAGTAGGCCGAAGATTGCTACTAAATGTGGTGTTGCATAAGGGTAGAGATTCACAAAGTTATACTTCATTATCAAGTATGGAAATGGTCTGTCAAGCATGCATAGCTAGTATAAGTTCACCTTCTTTGACTACATATACATGACTGGTGTTTAAATGAGGTGATGCAATGTGGATTGATTAAGATAAAATGATACGAAGCCTCTTTGCAAATTCCAAGTTCATTTCTATTTATCATACATTTGAAGGCTAGTTCACCTTAAGTGATGGGAACTCTATCACCACAGACTGCGCATGTGCAGTTTGGGAGCCCTAACAGCCTGGGTCATGTAGATAGAAAGTATCAAGCTACTGGCTTTGTCAAACCCCCAGGCAGGATAAGCTGAGCTTATAATTATTGGCACCATCATCAATCCCAGTTGAACCAAGGAAATCAAGTCTTTCAGTCTCTGAAATGATTAAATTGAGACTCCATCTATTTCACCTCTGTTTTCATTGCCCATTTTCCAACCAATTTCTCAGGATTTGGGACTATCAGGTATTTCTTCTTTGTTGTATGTTAACCTCTAACCTCTTACTCTTTAGTGGTTTCTTCCCATCCACAAGTAAATGGGCTAAACTTCTCTCTCATACAATAAATAAAATTTTAAAAAACCCAGAAAATCCTTTATTGACCCACATGACTTCTAGCCACCACTGATCTCTTTCCTCCCTTGGCAACAAAACATTTCAGAAGACTTTTCTACAGTTTCTATCTACATTTTATTTTCTCACAATCATTCTCAATCCAATGACCTTCATGAAGTTAAATTCAAGAGTGTGTGTGTGTGTGTGTGTGTGTGTGTGTGTGTGTGTGTGTACTTGCCTTACTGCATGTCTTCTTATTTATCCTTGATGCTACTCTCCTACCCTTCCTCCATTTTTCAAACACTCCTTGACTTTAGTTTCCATGATTTTGAACTAAGTTCAATGAGTGGGACAATTCCTGCTCTGTCTCCTTAGTATAGTCAAAGCTCGCCACCAAATCATTAAATGTTGGCTTGGGTTCTTTGCTTTTAAAATGCAGTAATTCCCCCACTCCAGCTGATTCTATTCATGCTGATGGTTTTCATTATTACCCTACAAGATTTTTATCAAATTTTATCTCAAGCTCCAGACACTTTTCTGAATGCCTGTTTAACACCACCACCAGGATATTTAAAAGATGCTTCATAACATCAAATTCCAAATCTGCCACAGTCTACTCCATCACTACTACCCATAACTTTATTCTTTTTTTTAATATATATACCTATTTTTTTAATTTTAATTGCATTTTAGGTTTTGGGGTACATGTGAAGAGCATGCAAGATTGTTGCATAGGTACACACGTGGCAGTGTGATTTGCTGTCTTCCTCCCCTTCACCTGTATCTGGCATTTCTCCCCATGCTATCCATCCCCAACTCCCCACCCACCACTGTCCCTCCCCTACTTCCCCCCAACAGACCCCAGTGTGTGATGTTCCCCTCCCTGTGTCCATGTGTTCTCATTGTTCAACACCCACCTATGAGTGAGAACATGCGGTGTTTGATTTTGTGTTCTTGTGTCAGTTTGCTGAGAATGATGGTTTCCAAGTTCATCCATGTCCCTACAAAGGACACGAACTCATCATTTTTGATGGCTGCATAATATTCCATGGTGTATATGTGCCACATTTTCCCTGTCCAGTCTATCATTGATGGGCATTTGGGTTGGTTCCAAGTCTTTGCTACTGAACTTTATTCTTATGTTTTCCATCTCATTGAATGGATATCTCACTTCATTAAGTAGCACCTGCCATGTATTTTAGCATCATTTGTAATACTTCTTCCTTACTCCCTTTACCAACTCAATACCAAACCTGGCTGATTTTTGCCTCCTAAAATACATCTACTATTTTCTCCTTCTACTGTATCTTGACTGGTATCCCTGCTTTTATTCTTACCTCCCTCAAATCTGCTCTCTATTTCGCAGCCAGAATGATGTTTTTAAAACACAAGGTTGAGTATATCATTGCTTGCTTAAAACCCTGAAAGGGGTTTTCATTGGCTTGTGGGGCATCTTTTATGTGTTTTAAAAAGTCATTCCCATTTATGGCCCTTGCCCATCTCTCCATTATCCCTCTCACTATACTCTTTTCACTCTCTGCATGCCAGGCATGTTAGCCTTCTTCCAGGCATGTTAGCCTTCTTCCACGTCTCAAGCAAACAGGCTCCATCCTTCCAGAGTATGTGCCATTTCTCTCCCTAACTGAAATGCCCTTCACTCAGATACTCTATTGTTCTTATTTAACTCTTAATCAGCCTTTTTAATCTTAAATAATACTTTACCTTTCACAACTAAATCTTCCTCAGCATAGACAAAGCAACATAGAAAGAGCGGCATATCTCCCTGCTATGCACCCTCACAATAGTTTTTTTCAGTTGTGATTGTACATTGTAGTTTCAACCCCTTTGCTGTCTAAAACATATTATGAATGAATGAATGAATGAATGACCAATTAATGTGTAACTAGGTTCTGAGGCAGCAAAAGCAATTTTAAGATAAATAAGTCCCGGTTCCTGCTCTCCTATCTGGTGGGAAAGATACTTACAAAAATAAAAGCATAATGCAGTGTGATAACTATTGTAGTAAAGAAATGTACCATACAAGCTTGTGGAGAGGAAAACCCAATTAATTCTATATGGAAGAGACAGCACATGCAGGCTTGAAAGCAAAGCTGACACTTGTGCTGGACTTTGAAGAAAGATCTGAAGTTAGTGAGGTAAAGACTTTGGGGAAAAAGATATCCTAGGCATAAAGAAGAGTATGAGCAAAGTCAAGAAGGTGTTGGCACACATGTCAGGTACAAGGAGCTCAGAATGAATGCTTCTTTGAGTCTAGAACAGGTGGTGTATGGAGGACGGTAACCCAAGATTAGAAAAAGAGGTAGCTGGCTAGTATTGCCACAGCTGGGAATTGCTATGCCAAGATCTCGAGACTACACTTTTTCTGAACACAGTGGGATCTTCTGTTTCTCTTTCAGGTGGCATGGTTTTTGCAAAATATAGTAGGTGGCAAAGTATTAGAGACAAATGGCAATATGAGAGGCAGAAAGTCCCATAGAAATCTATTACAATCATCTAATGAAGCCATAATTAGAGCAGTAGCAATGAGGATGGAGAGAGAATTTTGGGACTTTTATCTTCTTTTTTTAACTTTTAGGTTCAGGCATACGTGTGCATGTTTGTTATATGGATAAATTCGTACCACGAGGGTTTGTTTTACAAACTATTTCATTACCAGGTACTAAGCCCAGTACTCGATAGTTCTTCCGATCCTCTCCCTCCTCTCACCCTCCATCCTCAAGTATGCCCCAGCATCTTCTGTCCCCCTCTTTGTATATATATGTTCTCATTTAGCTCCCACTTGTAAGTGAGAACATGCAGTATTTGGTTTTCTGTTCCTGTGTTGTTAGTTTGCTAAGGATGATGGCCTCCAGCTCCATCCATGTGCCTGCAAAGGACATGATCTCATTCTTCTTTATGGCTATATAATATTCCATAATGTATATGTACCACTTTTTTAAATCCAGTTTATCACAATGGGCATTTAGGTTGATTCTGCATCTTTGCTATTGTAAGTAGTGCTACAGTGAATATACCTATGCATGTGTCTTTATGATACAACAATTTATATTCTTCGAGGTGTATACCCAGTAACAGAATTGCTGGAATGATTCGTAGTTCTGCTTTCTGCTCTTTGAGAAGTCAGCACACTACTTCCCACAATGGTTGAACTAATTTACACTCCCACCAATAGTGCATAAGTGTTTCCTTTCCTCTACAACCTCGCAGCATCTGTTAATTTTGGACTTTTTAATAACTGTCATTCTAACTGGTTTGAGATGGTATCCCACTGTGGGATTGATTTACATTTCAGAGAGAGAATTTTGAAGATAAAATAAGTATGACCTGGTGACCAACTGGAATGTAAACCTGGGAAGTAGTGAAAGAAAGGAAGAATCAAGGACATCTAGCTTGGGTGACTGACTGGCATTTACTGAAACAGGGTGCACCGTAGGAGGACAATGTGTGGTGGAGAAAACAGCCGCGTATTCCTGCTCCTGAATAGTGCACCATCTAGTAAAAGAAAGACATCCCAATAGGAACCACCTATACTATGATACTAATATGCAGGAAAACCTTTTCTTACCAGCTGGTATAAGACATTATCTTAAGGAGAGCCCATCCTTGTTTAGGATGTGTTTTGATAAATCTGCTTAGAATCAGGGCTGACAGCTAGTATCTGAAGACTTGGGGTCCAGCTATATGCACAGGAATGTTGGAGGAAATACAGACACTTTTGGGGGTTAGGGAAAGATTGAAGCAGGGAGTAACTGGCAGCAGAAAAAGGGTATCCAGAGGATATCTGGAGGTGAGATGTGTGTGTTATGTGTGGTATAGAATTCTTTCTCAGATTCTCCTATGACTTCTTCAATAAATTCCACACTTCATACTGATGCCTTGTGGAGCATATTTTATTTTGGGAGAATGCAAAAGAAGTGCCCAGGGTTGTTTCATGCTTGACGGGGAAATCAGAGGAGAGCCGTATCTGTGTTTCAGTGTAATTTAAAAGCCCTATAAAGAAAGTGTAAAGAAGTACATAGAAGCATGGAAGCTTAGTAGGATAAAGCTCCTGTTTGAGATTTCCTGAAATGGAGAACTTTCCCTGGCAAGGATAAAAAAGCATACGCCTTTACCATGGTAAGTGATCTGTGGTAGTCGTGTGATGAAGGGTGGGAGAGGGAGGGGAATAGTGAGAAGTGGCTGAAGCAATGAATTCAGACCCAAATTTTCTATTCAACAGGGGAGTATAGATTCGATTTTTCCCCAGTAGTACTTGAGAGTGAATTTTTACTGTCTACTTGCTTTCTAACTATTTTAATATTTTATTATGACTATCTACCAAAAGCCCTGAGGTAAAACAATGGCTGCATATGAGGCAAAGAGAAGTTGAACAGGTCTTTATCACACTATTATGGAAAAGAAAAAGGGGTTGAACATGCAAAATCTCTTAGATATAACACTAAATAAACTTTTAAAATAATGTCAGAAAGAAACATATATGGCATCACCATACCCTCTTGGCATATAATTCAGGCATTGACTGATTACGTGCTATAATATTTCCAGGATGAAAAGCATGTTCTTGCTAAAAGTCAATGCTTCACAATTAAAGGCTCTGTCTTCTCTTCGTTGAGGAAGAATTTATGAAATGTAGTAAGACTATTCACAAATGCTGATTTCTTCTCCCTCCACTATGAACCGTAGCTAACACTGTTGCATGCTTAATATGACTTTCTTCTCAGGACCGAAGCACAGTCTCGTTCATGTTATGGAGTAGATGAGCAATTATGCATGACTAATTCTGTAAAACTCACATCAAAGATATAAAGATTAGTCTCATTACATTTCCATTATTCTTTAATAATTATTAAAACAAAGAACTACCTACTGTAGATGGCTCAATGGACCTTGTGTTTCCTTCGCCTGTATTTGTAATGAATAGATTTTATATTTTCAACATATCAATTGCCTATTTCCTAATTTACGTTATTGTTCACTTGGAAAAAATGAAACATTTTACTCTTCAGGGCAAGATGTACGTTGAATGAGTACGGGATTTTTATGCAAATTATTCATTGACACTAGCGAAACAGAAACATATCACTTATTATCAAAGCTAAATTAGCCAAAAGATTCATTGTTAATATTTTTTCTCTCATTCTAATTTGAAAGCCCAAGGTTATCAGTACACCTACTGTTCTTTCTGCATGCATAACACACTTAAGGGAAAACCATTACTCTATCCACAATTCTCTTAAAAGAAAAATCTCTTTTTCAAGAGGTCAAAGAAAATATCATTTTAAAAATCTTTTCTACAGGATGTTGTTATAGGACTTCGAGGCTGCCATACAGCATTTTGGCAGTTGCAACACGCTGAATCCAGAGTCATCAAAAATCCTCAGTGAAAGTGACTAGTGACTATGTAGGAGGATTTCTCCCACATTTTATCTGGACCTTCTCTAGCTCACAGTAAGATAAGCCGGCTTTTAGAATCACTTCATTAACATTAGGTAACTATATAAGGGAAAATCATGTTCCGAAAGAATTAACCACACCACTCCTCTGGGAAATCACTTAGTAAACCTGCAGACTAGGCTGGGCAGGGTTTGTTAAGTGTCTGAAGCCTTGTTTAAATCCCAAATTCACTGAAAACAAAGCACACCCTCCACTGTTACTCTTACTGCTATGGTGAGACCAGCCAGCCCAAATACCTGAGATCAATGTGGCACTCACAGCCCTCAGCAACTGTCAGTTGATCCCACCATTAGAGCCAGACCACAGGAAAGACCGCATTCAAAACTAATCATAAAGCCTTCTTGAATGATGATTAGTTGTCCCTGCTACTGTTTTTAAATTTTTCTTTATAGACTTATTTTCATTGCTATGTCAAGATTTATGACTTTCAAGCGTATTGACAGTGAGGCTGCGTGGGTTCAGCAGGTCTATCCAAACACAGATCTAGATGTTTCGATGCGGAGCCCTATTTCTCAGTAGTAATGTCGGTTCTCATTAGGTATATAATGAAGTGTATTGCAAGACCTTTTAAGTCAGCAACGATTTTGATATAACCTGGTATCAGGATAAACAGCTGTTGCAAAGAAGTGATTCTTAAGGAAAATAAAAATGTAATCAATCACCATTGAATAAGAAAAAAAAAATTACAATATTTAAAAAGTTTAGCAAATGCAATATAACTCTGTATTTGTGGGTAGTTGGTTAACTATTCTCTTCCCACAAATTAGCAAATCTCCGAGCATAACCATTCATGTTCTAATGGTTAAAGCTGCTTCATATTCTCCTCCCACAACCTTCTGTAGTAATTGTTTTCAGTCATCCATAAAGCAGTGAAAGTAACACATATTTTATTCATGATACCAAAAGCAAAACTGTGGGAAAAAAAGTAAAAACAGCCCTACCTATAAAAAATTTCAACTTCTGAAACACAGTATCAGTTTTTAAAAGAAAACAAAAAAAACTTTCTTTGCTAATATCTTTAACCTTACATGTCCCCAAACATGCTTAAATAAATGTAGCAAAAGACAGCTTAGCCACAAAAAGGTGGGAGGGAAAGTGTTCCACAAAAGAAGTAGAGGACTGAATGAAGACGAAAAGTGAGAACAGGGAAATCTCACAAGTCGTCTTCGTAAAAACAACTGTGTTTACCTTCAATAAACACCAGCATTTCCAATTATTTTTAAATGCTTACAGTATAAAATTAACAATTATATCATAAAAATATTATTATGCAATAAATTCTTACAAATGTATTTTGTTTTACAAATAGAAATATACTTTTTGTCTGACACAAAACTTTTCATTCATATTCAAGTGACAGCCACACCTACTGAGACAACCTCCTATTTATTCAGGAAGTATTTCTGAGAGCCCACTCTGGGCCAGAATCTGTGACAGATGCTCTATCAAAAGAAATATAAATAATTACCTTTAATGTATTTTTTAGTAAGGTTATGTTAGGCATATTTGATTTCTTAAAAAGAATCCTGGAGAGAGATCCAAGATGGCCGATTAGCAACAGCTCAGGAATGTATCTCCCAGTGAAAGCGCAGAGAATGAGTGGATGCCGCGCTTTCTGAGGAATTTTTGTTGCCCACAGACCGGGAGATTCCCGGCAGAGGAGCCACACGGGTCGCCAGCGTGACTCTTTTGGCCGGCGTGGCTGTTTTGCTGGTGTACCAGCATGGCGCTTCTCGGTGCGGTGTATACAGGACGGACGGGCTTGGCTGGTCCCATCCCCACAAGGAAAACAGCAACTGGAAGCGCTGAGGACTGAGAGTTTCACAGCAAGCACAGCGAACCCGGGAAGGTCCGGCTCTGTGGGGAACGGGCATCCACCAAAGTAAAACTAAGAAACAGAAAAAAATTTCATCACCGAGCAGAGAGAGATCCAAGATGGCCACGTAGCAGCAGCTCAGGATTGTAGCTCCCAGTGA